>CAXITT010001084.1:126258-177384 GCA_964033795.1 Lymnaea stagnalis | reverse complement strand
CGAAATCTACAAGGAGGGTGGACCAGCGCTGACGGATAAGCTATTGGGCTTATTCCAAATCATCTGGCAGACGGAAACTGTACCACAAGACCTCAAGGATGCCTCAATCATCCACCTGTACAAACACAAAGGTAACCGCCAGACATGCGACAATCACCGCGGAATTTCACTACTGTCCATTGCAGGCAAGATCTTGGCCCGAGCCCTTCTGAACCGCCTGAATGCACATCTGGAGCTAGGTCTCCTACCCGAAAGTCAATGCGGTTTCCGCAAAAAACGCGGAACCATCGATATGGTGTTTGCAGCTAGACAGCTTCAAGAGAAATGCCAGGAACAAAATACAGACCTATATACTACATTTATCGACTTGAATAAGGCCTTTGACAGGGTCAATAGAGATGGCTTGTGGAAAATCATGAAGAAATACAGATGTCCAGATAAGTTCACAAACATCATCCTTCAGCTGCATGATGGTATGATGGCCCGAGTACAGGACAACGGTCAATCATCTCCAGCATTCCCCGTCACAAACGGTGTAAAACAGGGTTGTGTTCTTGCTCCCAGACTCTTCAGTATTATGTATTCCGCAATGCTGTCTGATGCGTTCAAGGACTCCACCATGGGCTTGCCAATCCGGTTTCGTACTGATGGATCAGTATTTAACCTTAGGAGGCTTCAAGCTAAAACCAAGTCAACGAGCTTCTGTTTGCAGACGATTGTGCCCTTAATGCTCCATCAGAAGCCGTCATGCAACACAGCGTTGATATCTTCTCAGAGGCCTGCAATAACTTTGGCCTCACAATCAACACAAAGAAGACTGAGGTGATGTATCAGCCAGCTCCCAGTAAGCCCTACGTTGAACCCAACCGGTGGATAAATTTACTTACTTGGGCAGCACCCTCTCTAGATCTGTCGTCATGGATGATGAAATGAATGGCAGACTCGCAAAAGCTAGTGCCCTATTTGGTAGGCTCCGCAGCACTGTTTGGGACAGGAGAGGTATCAGTCGAGAAACAAAGCTCAAGGTCTATAGCGCAGCAGTCCTCCCGACACTGCTTTATGGATGTGAAACGTGGACTGTCTACCAGCGTCACGCCAAGAAACTGAATCATTTTCACACCAAATAGACTTTAGACATACACCGAGTAGCCATAGATTTTTATCAAAAGAGTTATTCATATAGCTGCTCTCAACCGGGCCATATCTGAACATGTTAGTCATCTAACTGGACCACATCTGAACATGTTATTCATATAGCTACTCTCAACCGGGCCATATCTGAACATGTTAGTCGTCCAACTGGACCACATCTGAACATGTTATTCATATAACTGCTCTCAACCGGGCCATACCTGAACATGTTAGTCATCTAACTGGACCACA
The DNA here is from genome assembly GCA_964033795.1 of Lymnaea stagnalis. NCBI lineage: Eukaryota > Metazoa > Mollusca > Gastropoda > Lymnaeidae > Lymnaea > Lymnaea stagnalis. Next base: position 176,001 of record CAXITT010001084.1, on the reverse strand, counting down.
TCTGAATATGTTATTCATATAGCTACTCTCAACCGGGCCATATCTGAACATGTTATCAAACATGGATTTGTTTATTTTTGTTAACATTTTGCATAGCGAAACTTCAGAAATCTAACTATTAGCTAGAAGTAAATGCATCCTCGTTACACGAGAGTTATACACTCACATTCACGCACCTAAACGGAGTTTTTAACCACAAAAATATAGTACAAGATTAGAAGTATAGCTTTGAATATGGTCAGATGAAAAAAACAAAAAACACCAAACATAGTATACGATGTAAAAAAACAAAAAAACAACACCCTACAAACAAATATTCACATGGCTAGGCCAATAATTTGTTTACTACGACAAAGATTAGAGCAATTGTTTCACATATTTATCACGACAAGCTGGTTCAGTATCTATTCTGACAAAACACAGCAATCGAAGAAAAAAAAACTCCATAGAGGGGCGGACATACTGTAGCTAGAGGGTAGTAAGTAGTTGTCCCCAGCTTTTCCGGGTATAGCGCTAGTCACTAAAAAAACATTGCCGTGGCTTTTCTATGAGTCATCCCGAAATTTCTCGGACTGTTTACTTGACGTCTTCAATGTCTTGATGATGAGAAACAAGGGATAAGACATCACTTGTGTTGTCAGTGTCATCCTATCTTGGAAGATGCGTTATAACCTTATCTAATAGAGTTCATCTACATCGACATTGCTGTCACGGGGCGTGGGATTTAAGAACAAAAGCTCTAATTGTTCAGACACACCAAAAAGCTCTAATTGTTCAGACACACCAAAAAGCTCTAATTGTTCAGACACACCAAAAAGCTCTAATTGTTCAGACACACCAAAAAGCTCTAATTGTTCAGACACACCAAAAAGCTCTATTTGTTCAGACACACCAAAAAGCTCTAATTGTTCAGACACACCAAAAAGCTCTAATTGTTCAGACACACCAAAACTGCCAAAAGGAATATAATGACACATGAGGTTTTTTTTTGGCTTCTGATTGGCTCGTTAGGCACAAACAAGAAGACCGCGGGGCCTCCTTGCCAATTTAGAAACTATCGTTGGGACGGTGTATGATAACAAGCGGAGGTAAGACGCCCAGGTTTGCGTGCAAGCTTACATTGTTTGTACAAGGACGCCGCGGGTCGGACCAAAACTGTTGGCTTTACCGATAAGATCCAGGGGCCTGTAAGCCGATAGACTCATAAATATGTTTGTTGGGCTAAGCTGGCGCGAGATGAAATTTATGGGCAGCGGGGAGCAGAAACAGTTGGGGGGGGGCGGGGGAAAGGGGAGGGGGTAGCAGTCATTATAAAAATAGTAAACCGGCCTTCCGGTCTTTTTAGCAAGGCCCGGAAAACGGATTTTCCCCGGACGTGAAGCATACACGTGAAATGAATGCAGCCAATTGTTAGAAGAGACTCATCAGCCTTGTTAATGAATGAAGCCGAGAGTCCCTGATTCTTTTAAACCCTAGGTTAACCTGAAGTTCAGAAATAATAATAATAATAAAGTTTATTTGAAAACCACGCTTCATCCCCAAAGGCTCGAAGCGCGGTACATAGTCTAGTATATTAAAAGAGAGATGAAACAATCTTTAATATATCACATTGAAATACAAAAAGCAACATTGAAAAAAACTGTATACGAGAATACCCATTCTAAGGCTTTCATACCTAACAACCATAAACAACACAGGCCATCACACATCCACAAGATAATAGCTAGATAGACAACATTATCCCAGCAGGTGTTTGCGAAATAGATGTGTCTTTAAATCAGTTTTGAAAGACTCCAGTGTCTGGCTGTTTCTGAGAGCGACAGGAAGGGCGTTTCAAATTGTTGGACCAGCAAATGCGAAAGTACGCCCCTCGTAAGTCTCAAGGCGAACCCGTGGTATCGAGAGTTTGCCACTGTCAGATGAGCGGAGTTGTCTAGTGGGTACAGATATGAACTTTAAAAAAAATATTTAAAAATGGGCCAGAAGTGTGGTCAAACCCATTGTTTTCGACTTCCACGACCTGTCGATAGAGCTAAACCAGTCGATACGTTTGCTGTGTTAAGTTCACATCGTTGCATTTAAAGAGACGGCTCATGTGATTACGAATATTCGAGATCATTTGTGGGCGGGATCCACACAAACAAAATAAATCTGTCAGTCGTGACAATCAAAATGATGAAAGTGACACATTGTTTAAAGAAACAAATATTTGAAAAAAAAATCTGCATGTAAGTTAATCGTCACGCTTGACCAGTCGACTGGTTTCAGTTTGTACCCGTTACATCCTCCCGTGTTTTGTGTATCCACTGTTCGTATTCCCATTTGTGTACTTGCCTTTCCTTTAGAAAGCACACATTTCTCCTGAAAATCATCGATTATATCTACTTGACGTCAGACAGCTTGGTCTGCTCCTGTTTCAAGATTAATTTATATGGTCTTTATAGCACGGCCCGGCAAATCTACCCATTTGTCATGATTATTTGTTGACTGAGTTAATCTGTTTGCGACATTTGCAAACGTTGGGAAACATTGAACTTACAGGAATCTAGCGAAATTCCGTGGCAGATAGGAGACCATTCTGTAGACAATGGGTATCACTCCCCCAGCAGGTGATAGAAGATATACAATAGTAGAGGCAGTGTTTGTTCATTGGTTAACAGATATCACTTAGACGGAAATCTTAACGGTCTTCAGTTAGACTTCAAAAATCTGTAACATCGTTTCATTTTTATGAGTATCCCGATGGGTTACAGAACACATTACTTGATTTACCCAGTAGCTTGGATAAATATGAAATATTAAAACAATTCCTTCCTTTACATCGTTAAGTTCATGTTGCATGTGCCCCCAGCGAATGTTTACATTTTTAGAATAGTTAACCTGATAGATCTCTTGATGCAAAAAAGGCATGCACTTTACCATTGTTAACAATTCTACAATGGTTTACCTGATAGATCTCTTGGTATCAAAATCAATGCCCGGAGAGATGACTATGTTACACTTCTTGAGAACACCCGTGGTCTTTAGTGGAGTCAGATTGTTGTACAGAACCAGAATTGCTTTTTTTAAAAAAAAAATAGAATCCTACAGCATAATTGGAAGATTGAATATTTAGCGGGTTTGCACCACAATAATACATGTATCTATATAGTCAAACACAATAATACATGTATCTATATAGTAAAACACAAAAATACATGTATCCCTATAGCCAAACACAATAATACATGCATCTATATAGCCAAACACAATAATACATGTATCTATATAGCCAAATACAATAATACATGTATCTATATAGCGAAACACAATAATACATGTATCTATATAGCCAAACACAATAATACATGTATCTATATAGCGAAACACAATAATACATGTATCTATATAGCGAAACACAATAATACATGTATCTATATAGCCAAACACAATAATACATGTATCTATATAGCCAAACACAATAATACATGTATCTATATAGCCAAACACAATAATAAATGTATCTATATAGCCAAACACAATAATACATGTATCCCTATAGCCAAACACAATAATACATGTATCTATATAGCCAAATACAATAATACATGTATCTATATAGCGAAACACAATAATACATGTATCTATATAGTCAAACACAAAAATACATGTATCCCTATAGCCAAACACAATAATACATGCATCTATATAGCCAAACACAATAATACATGTATCTATATAGCCAAATACAATAACACATGTATCTATATAGCGAAACACAATAATACATGTATCTATATAGCGAAACACAATAATACATGTATCCTTGTAGCCAAACACAATAATACATGTATCTATATAGCCAAACACAATAATACATGTATCTATATAGCCAAACACAATAATACATGTATCCATATAGCCAAACACAATAATACATGTATCTATAAAGCCAAACACAATAATACATGTATCTATATAGCCAAACACAATAATACATGCATCTATATAGCCAAACACAATAATACATGCATCTATAAAGCCAAACACAATAATACATGTATCTATAAAGCCAAACACAATAATACATGTATCTATATAGCCAAACACAATAATACATGTATCTATATAGCCAAACACAATAATACATGTATCTATATAGCCAAACACAATAATACATGTATCTATATAGCCAAACACAATAATACATGTATCTATAAAGCCAAACACAATAATACATGTGTCTATAAAGCCAAACACAATAATACATGCATCTATATAGCCAAACACAATAATACATGTATCTATATAGCCAAACACAATAATACATGTATCTATAAAGCCAAACACAACAATACATGCATCTATATAGCCAAACACAATAATACATGTATCTATATAGCCAAACACAATAATGCATGTATCTATATAGCGAAACACAATAATACATGTATCTATATAGCGAAACACAATAATACATGCATCTATATAGCCAAACACAATAATACATGCATCTATAAAGCCAAACACAATAATATATGTATCTATATAGCCAAACACAATAATACATGTATCTATATAGCCAAACACAATAATACATGCATCTATATAGCCAAATACAATAATACATCTATCTATATAGCCAAACACAATAATACATGCATCTATATAGCCAAACACAATAATACATGTATCTATATAGCGAAACACAATAATACATGCATCTATATAGCCAAACACAATAATACATGTATCTATATAGCCAAATACAATAATACATGTATCTATATAGCGAAACACAATAATACATGTATCTATATAGCGAAACACAATAATACATGTATCCTTGTAGCCAAACACATTAATACATGTATCTATATAGCCAAACACAATAATACATGTATCTATATAGCCAAACACAATAATACATGCATCCATATAGCCAAACACAATAATACATGTATCTATATAGCCAAACACAATAATACATGTATCTATATAGCCAAATACAATAATACATGTATCTATATAGCGAAACACAATAATACATGTATCTATATAGCCAAACACAATAATACATGTATCTATAAAGCCAAACACAATAATACATGTATCTATATACCGAAACACAAAAATACATGTATCCCTATAGCCAAACACAATAATACATGTATCTATATAGCGAAACACAAAAATACATGTATCCCTATAGCCAAACACAATAATACATGTATCTATATAGCGAAACACAATAATACATTTATCTATATAGCCAAACACAATAATACATGTATCTATATAGCCAAACACAATAATACATGTATCTATATAGCCAAACACAATAATACATGTATCTATAAAGCCAAACACAATAATACATGCATCTATATAGCCAAACACAATAATACATGCATCTATAAAGCCAAACACAATAATACATGTATCTATAAAGCCAAACACAATAATACATGTATCTATATAGCCAAACACAATAATACATGTATCTATATAGCCAAACACAATAATACATGTATCTATATAGCCAAACACAATAATACATGTATCTATATAGCCAAACACAATAATACATGTATCTATAAAGCCAAACACAATAATACATGTGTCTATAAAGCCAAACACAATAATACATGCATCTATATAGCCAAACACAATAATACATGTATCTATATAGCCAAACACAATAATACATGTATCTATAAAGCCAAACACAATAATACATGCATTTATATAGCCAAACACAATAATACATGTATCTATATAGCCAAACACAATAATACATGTATCTATATAGCCAAACACAATAATACATGTTAGATATATCGGTTTGTGTTATTATGTACATAGATATATCCCAAACACAATAATACATGTATCTATATAGCCAAACACAATAATACATGTATCTATATAGCCAAACACAATAATACATGTATCTATATAGCCAAACACAATAATACATGTATCTATATAGCCAAACACAATAATACATGTATCTATATAGCCAAACACAATAATACATGTATCTATATAGCCAAACACAATAATACATGCATCTATATAGCCAAACACAATAATACATGTATCTATATAGCCAAACACAATAATACATGTATCTATATAGCCAAACACAATAATACATGTATCTATATAGCCAAACACAATAATACATGTATCTATATAGCCAAACACAATAATACATGCATCTATATAGCCTAACACAATAATACATGTATCTATATAGCCAAACACAATAATACATGCATCTATATAGCCAAACACAATAATACATGTATCTATATAGCCAAACACAATAATACATGTATCTATATAGCGAAACACAATAATACATGTATCTATATAGCCAAACACAATAATACATGCATCTATATAGCCAAACACAATAATACATGTATCTATATAGCCAAACACAATAATACATGCATCTGTATAGTCAAATGGAATGCTCTTCCGATTCTTACAGTGCTTGAGAAAATGAGTGCATGGAGTTATGAAATACTGGCAGCTCTGAGACAAATATATGGTGATTCTAATAATGCTTTCTACATTCTTCTATTCTATTTAGTCAAGGACGAAAATCTTAAAAATCTGGTTTTCCTGGGGAGAGGAGCAGCCCAATGTCCAGCTGAGCCTCCGCAGCCTCGATGACTATTTCTTGCCCGGGGAGTCCAGTCTCTATCTACGTAGTCGCCGGCGCCACAAGAAATCCGGCAGACATAGATCGCGGAACACCACCAGCTGCAGGTATGTTGCCCGACGGGTGGTAGGTGTAAATGAGCCGCTAATAAAGCTGGGGAAGTTCAGTTTTGGAAACCTTGCAGTTTATAACTCACTGTTTGGTCAAGAAAAGCGCATCGCAGTAGGGGAGGTAAGGCGACGCATGCACAATGTGGGAGGTAAGGCGACAAATACACAATGTGGGAGGTAAGGCGACAAAATCACAATGTGGGAGGTACGGCGAAATCATTTTGTAGTAGACTAGACATGTCCTGTTTCTCATCGCAGATGCCACAACAAACGAGGCTGTGTGGCGTGTAGCAGGCTTCGGTCCCTGGAAGAGGTGGTCAAACTTGTTGTGAGTCAGGAGAGGAAGATACAGGACATTGGAGACAGGATCTATGACACAGATCGGCTCATCGACAGACACGAGTCAAGGGTAGGTCACACCTTTTTACGCCTGAATGAAACTATCGACTCATGTATCTTTAAATACATACTCGAATTAATTTCGTCGATATTTGATACTGACCCTAAATGTCCAACTCCTGGCCCACAGATTCATAACCACCGTGTCCAACAGAACGGCCAGGACTACGTACAAAACTCCTACCTCAACAGCCACAGCAGCGAGAGCAGCAGCAGCCTGGACTGCTCGTCTTTCAGCAGCCTTGACCTTAAAGACCTCAGCGCCGTCTTCCGAGAATCCACGTTGCAGGAATTGGAAGAAATTTCCCGTCTGTGTGATGACCTCGCACACGTGGAGCGGAGGTTGGGAGAAGAGCAGACCAAAATTAAAGAGATGACCCCGGAAATAGAACATTTGGCGGAGAAAATGGGGCTGGTGGCCGAAAAGGAAGGGGAGGCGAATGCTGAACTGGAAAGTACAAGAGTAAGTAGCTTTTTCTACTATACACTCCCAATGTCTGTGTCAAGACGGGTATCACCTTCTAAAGAACTACACCCGGTGGTAGGCCCCTATTCAACCTTGAAGAAGACTTAGTAGATAAAGTTAGACAAATATATGGTTTTAAATTTGCTTACCATTTTTACACACTTTACAAAAATCGTGTTTCATGTTTCAAATTTCATATTTGTCCTAGAGAATCGAAATTTTGCACGTGGCCATTTCTGCTAGAAAAAATATTTCCAGATGGTGAAAACATATTTAAAAAGAAGCTTCAAAGCGTGTTGAAATCTTTACTAGAAGGCTCGAACGGTAACCAAGGAAAGACCGCTTCAGCTCTTGTTGAATTCTTTATATGAACTTCACTTTTGTGTATTTAGGGCAAAATCTTCGAGAGGTTAATTGACCCACTTCCCGTCAACCTGTCGAGCTGAAACTTTTCGTATAGACTCGTTGCCTATGACAACACATTTTTTTTTAAAATGTTCATAAAATGCGTTACTTGTTATGTCCAATTTCCAGCCACCCCCCCCCCTCCCGGCCCCATTGCGCCATATCACATTTTATAGTGGAGTTACACGGAAAACTTTTGTTTTCAGGTGTTGTTTATTAAAACTGTTTCTATTGGTCAACCCGTCTGATTTCCCACAATGCCCCGGCTACAGATTTTGAATCGTTTTTGCTAAAAGTTCTAGAAAATTGCATGAAATTAAGTCAATAAAATGATGACAGTTATATACGGGTAAGAAGATGACCAAGTTAAATGATTTCATTAAGAAGAGCGTTAACACAAAAAAGTATGCTCTCCCCCATTGACTTGTTTCAAAGACATTTATTGGTTTTGACATTGGTGAATCACTTCATGGGTTTACAAGCATCATGAGATTACATCAGTGAGGGGATTGTAGAAATGACTATTGGCATTTAAGCCTTAGGTCATGATGTGGCATCAGTGAGGTGATCGGACTATTAAGTCATGATGGGACAGCAGTGAAGTGATTGTAGAAAGGACTATTGGCATTTAAGCCTTAGGTCAGCGGTTCTCAATCTATGAGTAGCAACCCCTTTGGGGGTCGCACGACCCTTTCCCATGGGTCGCCTAAGACCATCTGAAAAAACATATGCTCTACAGTTATGAAGTAGCAACGAAAATAATTTTGTGGCCGGGGGTTGGGGGGGGGGGGTCGCCACAACATGCACGACCCTTTCCCATGGGTCGCCTAAGACCATCTGAAAAAACATATGCTCTACAGTTATGAAGTAGCAACGAAAATAATTTTGTGGCCGGGGGTTGGGGGGGGGGTCGCCACAACATGATGAAATGTATTAGATGGTCGCGGCAATAGGAAGGTTGAGAATCACTGCCTTAGTGCCTTATGACATCAGTGAGGTGATCGGACTATTGGCATTTAAGCCTTAGACCCTGATACTATTCAAACTCCTTTCGTGTGGCTTTCTTTCTCTTTCTGGCATTTGTTATTTCTATTTTTGTTGTTGGTCCGAATGCTTCTACACCTGCTTGAACACCTGCTTGAATTCTGTTTTGCTTCTAGTGGGCGATCTTATGGCTTGTGCATTTGACTTCAGTGGTGTAGAGTAAATCGTGTTTGCTGATAGATGATTGATACATTTACAATAAATAATAAATCACAGTAATACATGGGTGTTACCTAGTTTGTGTCATGTATTTGACTGTAAGCTGTGGAAGACAAATGTGATTTTTTTTTGTCATCAGACGGAGATGATCCGTGCAGTGACTGTACATGTCACTAATGAGTACAACGAGCGAGAGCTGGACAGGAAAATGGACCTGTGTCTTGGTCATTTGGATAAAAGGTCCCAAGCGGTCAAGGAGCTGCAAGACGAGGTATTTTTAAAACTATATTTTTACTTGACGATACGATCACAGCTTTAGTTTAGAGAGTAGCTGATATACGTCATAATCAGTATTAAAAGATCTTAGAGATTATTTTATATTAATGCAACTCAGTAACAAGCCGTCATTGAAATTCACCAATTTTTAATGATTTCACTATAGATTTGTCGGCCAATTTCCATTATTTTTTTTAAAGACAATGAATTTATTATTAAAATCAGAGGTATATCGAAAGAAACTTCAGTTAGCAAAGCAAAAAAAAAAGTAACAACTTTAAGAAGCACAGATATTCAAATTCAAATGTGTGCACTTTGTTACCGGTGTATCTCAAAGTTGAAGTTTTTAGTCATAAACCCTTTAATCATTCTTTCAATTTTTTTTTTCTGTTCATCTCTCCAGCTGTCACGATGTGAGGAGAGACTCGGCGCCGGTCAAGTTTCGGAAATGTTAGATTCTGACCACAACATAGGACATGCCGCGGAGACGAGAGACAATTCAGCGCCGAATCAAACATCGCGGCAATCGTCAGACACGAGTTCTCCTCCCCTTTATAAGGAGACGTACCGGCCTTTCGAGAGGGGTTGGGGCAGCCAGTTGTCTGAGCAGCCTACTACACACATTGCCAACAGTCATCATTTATCTTATTCAGCAAAACCCCACCAATCTAATTCTTACTCCCCAACAAACACTCAACAATCACACTCTTACTCCCCAAACAATCAACAATCAAACTCTTACTCTCCAAATCCTCAACAATCACATTCTTACTCTCCAAATCCTCAACGATCACATTCTTACTCTCCAAATCCTCAACAATCACATTCTTACTCCCCAAACAATCAACAATCAAACTCTTACTCTCCAAACCCTCAACAATCACATTCTTACTCGCCAAATCCTCAACAATCACATTCTTACTCCCCAAACAATCAACAATTAAACTCTTACTCCCCAAACCCTCAACAATCAAATTATTACTCTCCAAACCCTCAACAATCAAATTCTTACTCCCCAAACCCTCAACAATCAAATTCTTACTCACCAAATCCTCAACAATCAAATTCTTACTCCCCAAACCCTCAACAATCAAATTCTTACTCCCCAAACCCTCAACAATCAAATTCTTACTCCCCAAACAATCAACAATTAAACTCTTACTCTCCAAACCCTCAACAATCAAATTCCAACTCAGCTCAGACAGCTAGGCGTCAAGTATCAAAATCGTATTCCAGACCACCTGATTCTTACTCTCCAAGCCACGAACAGACATCCTCGTACTCTCCAAAGTTTCAAAAGACCAATTATTCATCTCAACTTCCTACCAAAGTCCATTCCAAGAACTCTGCCAGCGACACTCGGACCTCTGTTCAGAAAAAAAGCGTGACATTTTCCCAAGCTATAGAGGACAGTGAATTTACCGAGGACCTCGACATACTCGGCGACCACGACCAACGAAAAGAGAACTCAGTTAATAGCAGTAACGCCATGCTGCGTGGGAGTGTGGGTTTCAAGGACGATTCGGGCAGTCACATCTATGCTAACATTGGGCCAATTTTTTCTGAGCGTCTGACTGATCCCGCCAGTTTGAATCGGGTAACATTCTCCAGGGACTCACGTTCAGAGAGAAGGAATGATGAGGGTAAAACTTTAGGTGGTTTCAAGCATCGATCTAGATCTGCTGAAAGATCTACGGTTCATTCGGTGGACAGGCCACGAGCTGAAATGAATCGCAGTGAAAATGGTGGTTTTAACTTGACCAATCATAGGGTTTACAATAGCCTCGTGGTCAATCACTACGGACTGGAGTTGTCCGACCAGCGAGATTTTAGGAGAAATAACCCTCAAGCTCAAGTCTCAGTGCCAAATTGTTATCGCGCCTCGCAGGAGAGCTACGAAAGGACGAGAAATCTGAAAAGAGCAGACGAAGGTCAGACTTATTCCGGTGGCAGATTGGAAACTCCACCGCTACATTCTATCCACAATTCTGAAGGCGCCCAAAACGCCTTTCAACGTTTTCACGCCCCAACAGACGAAAGTCAAATACCTAGCAGAGACGAACACCTTTTCCAATTTGATAAACTAGATACCCGAAGTATCACAAACAAGGTCTCACGTTCTGACAATGGACCAGTTCACGGTGCTGTCCCTGGCATGCAACTTTCTTCATGGAGAGAAATGCGAGACACGAGCGGTCCGGCCCACAACAGTGGTCATTTGTTTGACCAAGGCATTAGTGACCCCAGATTAAACAACGACAGCGGCTCTCCTCGTTTCAGCATGAATGAGGTCGCTGGAAGGGGGTTGAGTCGGCGCGGACGAGCAGAAAATTCTGCTGAGAATTTGTTGAATTCAGTGCAAGGATATAAACAGCAAACCGACATGACAAAGGGAATCGATTCTACAGGCAGCACTCGTTCAACTGAAGCTCACGTACTCCACCGTCCAACTCTGTCAGAGAGAGGCAGGCTAGATGTCCCTGGTGGCACACCCTATAGCAACAAACAAGAGGTTATCTCGACCAAACAACAGACAGACATACACAACGGTCAGCAAACAAGCGAAGCGCTCGCCGGCAGACAGAAGAATGAGCAAACACGAGCCTCCACTGCTGTGACGGACACTCGAGCCCCTCACGAGATTCACCGGACAAATACTCACAACAGACCCAGCAGCGTCCCTAATCACGGCGAACATGTAGGCGTGCACCAGGACTCTAGTCACGTGCAGTTTGTTCACAACGCTTTGCCTTCAACGGCGAACGGTGTACATGGCATCCCATTATTTTACGGCAGTGACGGGCCACGCGCCAAAGCTGAAAGTAAAAGTTTTCGTAACTATGACACGGCACACAGTACAGCACAAAATGCTTCACACGGCGAATCGACACATGAAGGAATTTTTTCATTTTCATCCGGGGGTGAACAGCTTTCCCCCATCGCATCTCCGAATAAAGATATCAATGGCGGGATCTCAAACGGCGGGAGGGGTGCCTTGTATCACATCGTCTCTAACAAAATGAACAGGATAAAAAATGAACAGAATTCTGCCCGCGAGAAGACAGACAGAAGTGAGAGTAGCAGCAGCGAGCCGCCCACTTGGGTTACCAATGGGGAGAGCATGAGCACGAACGTTACGGAGAAGCGAACCACGGGAGGAGCCAAGGTGTCGAATGGAATGTCAGCGATTTCTGGCCCTGTACCAATCAGAGATAAGCCCTCAGAAACTTTCACGCATAAATCAGAGCCGAGCGCCGTTAATGGCAGCACATCATTCACACACCACAATCACGTGACCAAAAATTACGGTAATCACAACGTGTCGGGTGCCGTCACTCAAGACTGGGAAAGTATTTCACCAAAGGGAAGCAACCCATATTTTTTAGCTAAAACTGGACATAAGACCCCCGGTCAGATCTTTGAAGATCATTATCAACATCCGGCGAATTCTGAGTATCAACCACAAACTCCAGTCAACGGTCATTTAAAAACTGTCCAACACTGTACGCTTCCAGACGCCAAACAAGTGATGACGGTCAACCTAAATGACATACCCATTATGTATAATAAACAATCGGGGAAGAGCTCACGTGATGCTAAATTCATTGCTGGCGTGGCACATCGTCCGCTAATGACCAATGGCCAGGGGGTGGTCAGGACGAAGCTGGAGGACACGAACGATTCTAATTCAGACACGGGGCTCAGTTCAATGCATTCTGACGAGACGGCCAACATGGAGACCCTGGTGTAATGTGGTGAAACCTGGTGTGAGATGAAGACTCTAGTGTAACATGGAGACTTGAACTTCATATGTGTAGTGTAAGTGTAATGCAATGGAAATCAAAAGCAAGAGGCTGGACATTTAATAATCTGAGGAGCTTGTTTGGTAATCAGAATATTAATATTAAGATGCTTCTGGTCTTGTCTAGAAACCAACATTGATCTACCTTCATGACCAGTACCAAAAGTTGATCTTTGATTAGAGTTTAGCTGCAGCTATACCTTAATAAACCTGAAAATGTTGATATAACTTATTATTGTGTGTCCTTCAGCCGTGTTTTTGCTTTAATGTACCGGTAAATAATTCAATTATCTACAACGAAAACACTTCATTTAATTTTAAGTATTTGTTAAATATTATAGAAAATAAAATATCGAGGAAGGTGGGGGGGGNTTTGAGACCTCAGGTCCTGTTTTCTCTATTACTTTGAGACCTCAGGTCCTGTTTTCTCTATTACTTTGAGACCTCAGGTCCTGTTTTCTCTATTACTTTGAGACCTCAGGTCCTGTTTTCTCTATTACTTTGAGACCTCAGGTCCTGTTTTCTCTATTACTTTGAGACCTCAGGTCCTGTTTTCTCTATTACTTTGAGACCTCAGGTCCTGTTTTCTCTATTACTTTGAGACCTCAGGTCCTGTTTTCTCTATTACTTTGAGACCTCAGGTCCTGTTTTCTCAATTACTTTGAGACCTCAGGTCCTGTTTTCTCAATTACTTTGAGACCTCAGGTCCTGTTTTCTCAATTACTTTGAGACCTCAGTATCAGATGTAAACAACATTTGAAGAAATTTTGTGGCTACCCTCTCTATATAGTACCGGTAGTCATTATCTTTTAATCCCTTCAAATGTTTACATGTATTTGGAAATTAGTTGAGTAATTATATATTTTTTTTAACATTTAAAATGTAATTGTAATAAATTGCAATGAAAATAAAATTAAACTAAACCTTTGTTTTGCTTGTCAGTGATCAGCTCCTGACATCCTCAACACTGATTCAATTCATCTAGTCAATCAGACAAGTGATTTAGGGCAATTTCAGGCAACCCTTCATTTTCTCAACTTGTTTTGTTCATTGAACTCAACAAATGAAACCAGACCAGGCAATCAAACCAGGAAGACGAATTCCAATCAATAAGTTATCACAATGTTGCTTTATTTAAAATTGTTTTGTTTATCCTAGTCGGAAATGTTACACCCCGTTGAATTGTTTTTGCAACAACAAACATAATCTATAAAAATATATAAATATATATATGTATAATTCAATTTGTGAGTTGCATTTATTTATGTTACGATATTTATGAGATGCTAATAAAAATGTTTGACCTGATGATGCTGAACATTTTTACAAATTTCCTTGTTAATGTTTTTTTTATCTATCTGGCCCGACAGTGCTCCTAAATGAAGTATCCATGCTGTGCACAACAAGAATTTGAAAAGAAATGAATTAGTCAAATCTGTATCATACAGTAGATGTTCATATAAATAAATTCAGCTTTTGATAAACATAGCCAAATCACTATGACTAGCAGCGCCCCCTGCAGTGAACCAGATCAGCCAAGTCTTTTGTAAGAGGAGACACTCCTATACACCATTTCAGTGTTGGGCTGCAAAGCCATTTCCCAATCAAATTTGGTTATTTGTGTCCAAGATATAACTTTGTTAGTAGTTGTCCTTTTCAAGAGTGTAATACCTGGTAAATGAATGACAAGCTCCTCATTGGTGTATTGCATATTGGCTAAACATCACCAAAAAAAAAAGTGCATGTTCATAAACTTCTTTGTTATTAAAAATCATAGCATTGAACCCAATTTCACTTCCACTGATATCAGGAGTTCGTTTGGTGCTTTCAGCTTCTGATCAATAATAGACAAATTATGTGCACATCAATTCCACAGCCTTGATAATGGTTACACAATATAAAATTCAGCTGATGAGTAATGCTCAAATGGCTTATCTTTGGTCAGGCAAAGAAAAGTTTGAATTACTACAAACTAAACACTATGTTACTTACAGTAACCAATGTATTCAGCAGTGAATATCTTTGGTGTAAAAAGTTTTCTTTGCTTAAGTTACGAGAGGTTAAATTCTACAATAATTCTATGGATGTGCATAGAGAGGGATGTTGGGGTATCATGCCTCTCTACATCTTAAGAATCATTGAGTCAAATTTTATACATTAAATATGCCACGAAATAGATGACACATAATACTTTGAGGTTGAAAGATATCCTATATAAATAATCAGCCCACAACAGTGCATGCATAAATGAGCTTTCGTTATGTGACTAATAGATCAGGGGAAGCAACTAGTTTTTTTCCTTGTGATAAGTTAACATTATATGTAGATTAATTTAACCTAATAACCCTCATAATTTAGCAAATAAATATTTTGAATTAGGGATATTTTCAAACAAAAAGAATGATCATATTTCATCCAGATAAACATTCAATTAAATATAAAGTCTAGCTCAGGTTATTTTTAAATTTGGCCTAGTTTTTAAATTTTATAGTACACTCTAAGTTATTCCCCTTGGATCCAAGAATCAGTTTCAATGCTGTCAATGCTTCTTTGAATTGAAATTTCAACTTAAAATGGGGAGATCCTGTCTACTGCCTGACACGAAATTTGCGCCAGTGCCGCTGTATTGTCTCCGCAGCTTCTCTTGCTTTCCGTATCTTATTTACTCGGGCTTTCTCTGCAGCTACTGCGGACATGAAGGTTCTCTCCCTTTCATCAGATGTCATGGCGGTGAGTTTGGTTCTATCAGGCTGCAGGCCAAAGAAAGAGTCTTCATCTTCATCCTCCTCAAAGTGGTCCATGGTCTTGTAGTAGGCGAGTTTAATTTGGAAAGGATCCATTCTGAATTGATTGATCTTTTTGTCTCCAGTTGTTGCAGTAGCTGCAAGAAGACAAGGAAAGAAACTGTCAAGTAGATTCTAAAAGAATTAATGTAAATTGTCAAGATGGTAAGTGTAGTGGAGAAAGCACCCTGGTAACATATCATATTTATAATCTCTTAGCACTACACAACACCAAATTTTTTTCAATATCTTGCAGAGATACACAAGTTTATATATTACCAAAAAAACTGTCCATCCCTGTGGCATATTTTCATCACCATGGAAGGACTTTGCCATTGCGCAACTTTGTGGAGCTCTGACTTAGTCTACTGTTGTCACATGAAACTGACAGATAGTGCTCACATGAGACAAAGAAGACGAAAGGGCTCTTCTAAACTTCACAATGCGTAACCAAGGTGTGAGATCCATTGCAAACACAAAGAGTAGCTGAGCTCACTCGTCACATGTCCAAGATGATGATGATATGGGGTAATTATTTCACAACTTGCCCAAAAATTGTGTTTTTTAAAACTGTGTTTGATGGCATTCTTGGGATTGGCTGAGAGAAAGTTCATTAACTGCACTGATCAAATAAAACAAGTGCCGCCCTAGGATCTAGTGAATCAGATGATTTTAAACAGTATTAAGAGAAGGAGGAGTACTTTCAGCATGACCCCGTTGCATAGTGGTGTGTTTACAATAGCCCTATTCAGCAAATACAGCTGAGAATAGTCTTTTAAACCTAATAAATGAAAATGGGCAAATGATCAAAACTGCCGTTAAGACTTAAATGATTACTATTCCAATGCTCCATCCTCTGTACAGGATATATTTATGAAAGTTGATAAAAAGAAATGTATACAATTATTATAAATGGCTTTATTTTAACTACACAATACACTTAATTAAAAATATCTAACGAGAATAATAGCAAACTGATGTTGAGTTTGATATACCTTGTGTAGAATCAAGAGCAGCTGAATCTTGATGGTAGGATCTTAGTTCAGATTTAAACAACTTGTCAGCTTCTGGTGTACCCTGCAAGCAGATTTCAATTTGAGGATTAAATCACTGTTAAATTAGAGAAATAATTTGGCTAGCACAGTAGTTTTTAAGCATACAAAAATAATATTTAAAAGAAATAGAAATGATGATAACTAAAAATTGAATACCTTAGACATTCCTTTTAAAATTGGTTTTTGGTCTGTAGAGGCTGATGCCAGTTTATTTTTTCCTTCGTTCAGCTTTCTCATCACCTTTAGCTTTTCCTGATATGGAGAGAGAAACCTGTTCTTGGAATGATGAATCAGGCTGCTGTGAGGTTTTGAGACCCGAGCATATTTCTCATAGGGGTCTATCTCATATGGTAAATTGGGAACATTTTTTCGATCATCCCACTCCAACATGTGGGACAGAGCTGTCTCAAATGTTCGACAAGACAGTCCCATTTTTCTAGCATCAAATTTACCAGTGTCTGACATTGAATTGATGTACTCACTGGGGGACAGTACCAACGCTTGCTTCCCCTCCGTCGGTATTGAAGAACTTTTTATTTTTAGCCCAGCATCTGTGCTCAGGGGCTGTAACTCTAACAATTTATCTGATAAACTGTTACTTACTCTTGTCACGGAATTAGTGTTTTCTTTAAAATTTGGATCTTTTTCTAAGTCAGCAACTTTCCCGCTGGCATGCAAATTATCTCTAGTTGTAATTCTCGGATTTGATTCCAGTCTTAAATCTGAATCTACTGACAATTTCCCTTCTAAGGATGACTCTTCGTTACTTTTAGAAGAACATGAAGCATTTTGATTTCTTGGACATGATGCAGCACATTTAACTGAATTTATTTCTGACAAATGTGGCTTGGCACTATTGGAATTATTGGAATTCCCTAGAGTTGAGTGCTGCCTAGAGCGACTGACCTTCTTGCCAGGATGGTTAACATTGCAGTTGTTCTGATAGAGACTTTCAATGTTGTTTTTCTCTGGAGTCACCAAAGAACTGGACTCATTGGGCCTGTCATCCAGAGCGAATTTGTGACTGTGCCGGGGGTCATGCAGAGACCGAACCTCCGTTGGCATTATGCCATCATTTCCAGGAGAAACACTATAAACTATGGGATCTATACTGCAGGCGAGTTGGCTATGTTGAAAGGGCTGGTCTAGCTGTAGGAGTGATTTTTGGTGTACATTTCCAGAGATTGCCTCCCTAGAATGAAGACAATCTGTAGTGATTTCCCTTGAATCTGGCACAAATTTGTCTATGTAAGTGCTATTTAGTACCTGGTCCAGGTATTCTTGCAGTCTCTTAACATGGTCGTCTGGAGCATCAACACTGCAGTACAGTGGAGGTGTATCCTTTGACCGTGACCCATTTCTGTCTGCTGGAACCAAACTTTGACCGCAGGCTTGATCCGTGTCTAAGTCAAAATTATCCAAAAGCTGATTCGGTAGATATTTTGAGGACAGGTTGTTTTCTTTACTGCCGGAGACGTGAGGGAAAAAGTTCACGGGTAGATCCATGTCAAGATACGGCCCCGGCCTAAAGTCTACATCTTTTTGCTGCTGGGACATGCGGAGAATTTGTTTCAGTTCTCTGAGTTTTTCAAGTGTTGCGGCTTCTTTCACCGCCAGCTGCATGGGTTCCATAACCATTTTCTCACGTTCCAGTTTATTCAAGTCTTGCTTAGGGGTGATACACTGAATTAAAAAAACAACAACACATTGTTGAATTTCTTGTTAGATGAAATGCAGTTTTAGAAGAAAAGCTTTATTTTTTGCATTTAGAGACGACCAAAATAAGATTAAAGTACATTTAACTCTTTCCCTGAGGAATTTTTTTATCGAAATAATGTACATTGTAAAAGTGCATAAAAGAGTGAGAGGTTGGGTTTATTAAAAAATATTTAAAATATTTTTTTTTTTGGTTTATAAGACTAAACTTGGTATCAAATGAAAGGTAATTGAAAGGACTATATGTTTGTGAACAAATTTCTTCAGTTTAAATAAAATAACTTACAGAAAAGAACCATAAAATGTGAAAACATTATATGCTAAACCATTTTCCCCCAAACCCTATGATGTATTTATACCTCATCTTCACTTCTATAACTCAAATCCTCTAAAACTACTACTATCAGAATCATGTGAGGGCTCTACATATAAATCATCTTCGTTATCAAAAGAAATAGCATAATACAATTCCAAAGCTTTTTGAGCTGTTAATCGTCTAGGAAACTTTCTACAGTAGAAAAAATAGCAAAGAAAATCATTAAAATTATGCTTCAAATGACAACAAATAAAACTTGGTTTAGCTTATAAACAATAAAGTGCCACTCCTTTAGGACATGGTAAAGTTTATTTACAAACACATTATATTCCTATTTTATTCTTGTTTAAAAATGATTTAATTCTCTAAAAGCAGTATGTAATTTTTTGTAAAAAGTTGAATAATCTCAAAACCCCAAAAATGGATGTACAGCATTTTGAAAATCAGCTCTTCATATCAATCTGAAACTTGGCCCATAGACTCTTTGCTGATGACAACACATTCTATCAAATTTCCAGCCCCACCCCCAAAAATCAGTTTTTCCTGTTTTTCAAGGGGAAGATGAAGGAAACATGATGAAACTGATTTCACGAAATAAAATTCCAGATAATTGAGCTAAATGAGATTCTATTACAAAAAATACCACAAGTGCGTTATATTTTCTTTTGTTTTTCTGAAATAGTTGGTGAAATTAATCTGTGTTGTAAAAGCAGGTGGGTCATTGGAATATTAACATAGTTCAGGGGCATGAAAAAAAGTTGGTTGCGATTCCTGGAGGATGGAGGGGGAATGTGGGCACTAATTGGAATTCTTATAAAGTGGGTGACTTCTATAACTTATATGCTTGTTTTGTTACAATGTCAGCCCCCCCCCCCCCTCCCCTTAACCCATTTCCCAATGCGACATTTTGTGAAGGGTTTATAAGAAAAACTTTGTTTTTAGGGGCTCTTTGATTATCTTTAAATTTGTCTTATAGAACAGATCAGAACAAATGTTAAGACGTCAAGTCCCACATTTATGCAGTAACACATGCCTCAAAAATAAAAGTTCAATCATTCCACAACACACTACATAAGCCTTAGAATAACTCCATCAATAACTCACAAATCTACAAATGAAATTTATCAACTGTACCTCATCAACGCTCTTAGGTAAAAAAAAATATTTCAGAAATAGATTCAAAGATGATCTACTGCTAAAAGATGATCTCTGATAAAGATGATCTGCTGGTAAAAGATGATCCACTGCAAAAAGATGATATGGTGCTAAAAGATGATCTACAGCAAAAAGTTGATCTGCTGCTAAAAGCTGATCTACTGATAAAAATGATCTGCTGCTAAAAGATGATCTGCTGCTAAAAGATGATCTACTGCTAAAAGATAATCTACTGCAAAAAGAGGATCTGCTGCTAAAAGATGATCTACTGCTAAAAGATGATCTAATACTAAAAGATGATCTACTGCTAAAAGAGGATCTGCTGCTAAAAGATGATCTACTGCTAAAAGAGGATCTACTGCTAAAAAATGATCTACTGATAAAGATGATCTGCTACTTTTAAATGATCTACTGCTAAAAGATGATCTACTGTTAAAAGATGATCTGCTTAAAGATGATCTAATGCTAAAAGCTGATCTACTGCTAAAAGATGATCTACTGCTAAAAGCTGATCTACTGCTAAAAGATGATCTACTGCTGAAAGAGGATCTGCTGCTAAAAGATGATCTGCTGCTAAAAGATGATCTACTGCTAAAAGATGATCTACTGCTAAAAGATGATCTACTGCTAAAAGATGATCTACTGATAAAGATGATCTGCAGCTTATAAATGATCTACTGCTAAAAGCTGATCTACTGATAAAGCTGATCTAATGCTCAAAGAGGGTCCACTGCTAAAAGCTGGTCTTCTGCTTGGTAATTAGTAAATACAAGCTCACCTTCTGCTGTTTCTTCTCCTCTGCTTTGAGCATGTCATAAACCTGCCTAGTATTGAGTGCACCTTTCCCCTGTTTGAGCTGACCACACATGTCCTCCATGGAAGCCCTGGCTGATAAAGTGTGGTTGGCATTGTTGCCTACATCAGTGCCTTGAGAATGTTCCAACTTTGCCTTGTTGATCATTATGTTGTTTAACTTCTCTCTAAATTTTGCCTAGGAAAAGAATTTGTACATTAACTGAGCAGGATTCTATTTTACACATGTTTCTCTTATGTGACATGATTGCTAAAGACATTTAAGGAAACTAATATTTTTGTGTGCATTATTATCTTATTTATTTACAATATATATGAAATATGTTTCATCAACCCCTTTTAAGAACCACATATTTTATAATATAATATTAAGAACAATACGCTTTTCTTTCTAAACTTGAAATCACTTGAGGAACAAGATGTATGGAACATTTTTTAGACGGCCTATGCCCCAGGTGGGATAAAAGGCATTTAGTAAGTAAGTCATATCACTTGAGACATCATAAAGTACTAAAAACACAATGTGAAACACTTGTAAAATTTTCACTGAAAAATGACGCCACCCAGGAAGCCACCATGACCTGTCTCTTTAGAAGGTGCTTCTCCACCAAGTGTTCCTTGGCAATCAAATCTGGGTCAGCCTGCAGTTGCTTAAGTTGCATAAGGTATGCATGTTGGTCAAGTACTTGCTCATCAGCTACTTGAAGTTTGAGACTGAAATAAATAAAATACAATGTATTAAAATGTTTTGGGAGTATGAAGCCATTGTTCTGAATAGCCCAAATATTTTTTATAAGCTTGTAAACCTTCTGACCAGTAGGAATGGAAGGCTGATTAAAAAAGTCTAATCTACAGCAAATTGTATGCACATGT
Organism: Lymnaea stagnalis; assembly: GCA_964033795.1. Classification (NCBI taxonomy): domain Eukaryota; kingdom Metazoa; phylum Mollusca; class Gastropoda; family Lymnaeidae; genus Lymnaea; species Lymnaea stagnalis. The sequence continues at coordinate 153,974 of CAXITT010001084.1, read as the reverse complement.
TACACAACTTCCAACTGAAAGATCTCAATTAATTTAAACATAAAAATAAACATATTTGCCAATTAACAATAAACTGCCAGAGCCTAATAATATTTTAAAAAACAAAACTTGGCAGAGGAAAGAAAAAGATACCACAAGAGCTAGCGTGGCAGAGGAAAGAAAAAGATACCACAAGAGCTAGCGTGGCAGAGGAAAGAAAAAGATACCACAAGAGCTAGCGTGGCAGAGGAAAGAAAAAGATACCGCAAGAGCTAGCGTGGCAGAGGAAAGAAAAAGATACCGCAAGAGCTAGCGTGGCAGAGGAAAGAAAAAGATACCACAAGAGCTAGTGTGGCAGAGGAAAGAAAAAGATACCACAAGTGCTAGCATGCCAGAGGAAAGAAAAAGATACCACAAGAGCTAGCGTGGCAGAGGAAAGAAAAAGATACCACAAGAGCTAGCGTGGCAGAGGAAAGAAAAAGATACCGCAAGAGCTAGCGTGGCAGAGGAAAGAAAAAGATACCGCAAGAGCTAGCGTGGCAGAGGAAAGAAAAAGATACCACAAGAGCTAGTGTGGCAGAGGAAAGAAAAAGATACCACAAGTGCTAGCATGCCAGAGGAAAGAAAAAGATACCACAAGAGCTAGCGTGGCAGAGGAAAGAAAAAGATACCACAAGAGCTAGCGTGGCAGAGGAAAGAAAAAGATACCGCAAGAGCTAGCGTGGCAGAGGAAAGAAAAAGATACCGCAAGAGCTAGCGTGGCAGAGGAAAGAAAAAGATACCACAAGAGATAGCATGCCAGAGGAAAGAAAAAGATACCACAAGAGCTAGCATGGCAGAGCTTTCTTTTTCTATGGGCAAGAGCTAGCGTGGCAGAGGAAAGAAAAAGATACCACAAGAGATAGCATGCCAGAGGAAAGAAAAAGATACCACAAGAGCTAGCATGGCAGAGGAAAGAAAAAGATACCGCAAGAGCTAGCGTGGCAGAGGAAAGAAAAAGATACCACAAGAGCTAGCATGGCAGAGGAAAGAAAAAGATACCACAAGAGCTAGCGTAGCAGAGGAAAGAAAAAGATACCACAAGTGCTAGCGTGGCAGAGGAAAGAAAAAGATACCACAAGAGATAGCATGCCAGAGGAAAGAAAAAGATACCACAAGTGCTAGCATGGCAGAGGAAAGAAAAAGATACCACAAGAGCTAGCGTGGCAGAGGAAAGAAAAAGATACCACAAGAGCTAGCATGGCAGAGGAAAGAAAAAGATACCACAAGAGATAGCATGCCAGAGGAAAGAAAAAGATACCACAAGAGCTAGCATGGCAGAGGAAAGAAAAAGATACCACAAGAGCTATCATGGCAGAGGAAAGAAAAAGATACCACAAGAGCTATCATGGCAGAGGAAAGAAAAAGATACCACAAGAGCTAAAGTTGCAGAGGAAAGAAAAAGATACCACAAGAGCTAGTGTAGCAGAGGAAAGAAAAAGATACCCCATGAGCTAGCGTGGCAGAGGAAAGAAAAAGATACCACAAGAGCTAGTGTGGCAGAGGAAAGAAAAAGATACCCCAAGAGCTAGTGTGGCAGAGGAAAGAAAAAGCAGCCACAAGAGCTAAATAGGCTGATGACTCACCTCAGATTGTGCTCGGCTGCTGTCAGCTCCTCAATCAAGTTTTCATGCTTCAGTTTCTCCAGCTGTTCCTGTTTGATGAATTCCTCTTCATCCATTTTGCCCTGTTTCCTGGTCTTTGCATCTTTTTTATCAAATGTCTTCTCTCCTCGTCTCAATGAATCCAACAAATGGTCCAAAGGACTAGACTTTTTTACTATGGGTGAATTTGGTTTTGTCATGAATGGAATGTGAGTGATACAACAAAAACTACCAAATTCAAATTTCTTCAGCTTGCAATAAAGACATCTCTCTTTATCAATATCATATTCCTTGATGTATTTTTTTCCCTTGATTTTTTTTAACATCCTGGTAATGAAAAACCTTTAGACTAACACTTAAATGCACTTTATTGGTAGCGGTTACTTGGTGAAATCGTGGATTTGGCTATTCCTAAGTCAGGAACACTTTTGAAAAAATATACCAGTAACTTGCAAAAAAAAAAAATAATTTAAACATTTACTCAAGCATTTTGGACTGACATGGCTTCATTTAAGAAAAAAAGGTAAAGGGGAGGGAAAGGGGGGGGGGGGGCGAAGAGACAACAAGAGGATACTACATTACAGCTAAGTGTTATTCCTGCCAAAATCTACAAAGAGGATGGACCAGCGCTGACGGATAAGCTATTGCGTCTATTCCATATCATCTGGCAGACAGAAACAGTACCACAAGATCTCAAGGATGCCTCGATTATCCACCTGTACAAACACAAAGGAAACCAACAGGCCTGCAAAAATCACTGCAGAATTTCACTGCTGTCCACCGCAGGCAAGATCTTGGCCGAGCCTTTCTAAACCGCCTGAATGCACATCTGGAGCTATGTCTCCTACCCAAAAGTCAATGCAGTTTCCACAAAAAACACAAAACTATCGATATGGTGTTTGCTCCTAGGCAGCTTCAAGAGAAATGTCAGGAGAAAAATACAAACTTATGTACCCCATTTATCGACTTGAATGAGACTTTTGACGGGGTCAATAGAGGTGGCCTGTGGAAAATCATGAAGAAGTACGGATGCCCAGACAAGTTCACCAACATCATCCGTCAGCTTCCTTATGGTCCAAGTGCAGGACAACGGTCAGTCATCTTAAGCATTCCCCGTCACAAACGGTGTGAAGCAGGGCTGTGTCCTGGCTCCCACACTCTGCAATGCTGTCTGATGCATTCAAAAACTCCACCACAGGCTTGCTAATCCGGTTTCGCACTGATGGATCAGTCTTCAACCTTAGGAGGCTTCAAGCAAAAACCAAGTTCAAACAGAACACCATCAACGAGCTTCTGTTTGCGGACGATTGTGCCATCAACGCTGCCTCAGAAGCCATCATGCAATTCAGCGTTTATATCTTCTCTGAGGCGTGCAATCACTTTGGCCTCACAGTCAACACAAAGAAGACTGAGGTGATGTATCAGCCAGCTGAAAGTGGAAAGTCTACCAGCGTCACGCCAAGAAACTTAACCGATTTCACACAACCTGCCTCAGGAAACTCCTCGGCATCAGGTGGCAAGAGAAAGTTCCTGATACAGATGTCCTCGCTAGAGTGAACCTACCAAGTATATTTACCACCCTGATGCAGTCTCAACTCCGTTGGATGGGACACTTAGCCCATATGGAAGATGACCTGCTACCAAAACAGATATTCTTCGGAGAACTCACGATAGGCAAGCGTTCCCAAGGAGTTAAAAAAAAGTGTTACAAAGACTCCCTGAAAGCTGCACTAAAGGCCTTCAGCATCGACCGTACTCAATGGGTGCAGACAGCCCAGGACAGAGCCAGGTGGAGAGCAGCTGTCAAGAAAGGGGCTAAATCTCATGGAGCCAGTAGGATAACCACAGCTCAGACATGCAGGCTGGCCCGAAAGAGCAACATTAGATCAGCGACTGCAGCAACTATCCCTTGCCCGCGGTGCCAGAGATTATTCCAAGCAGGGATCGGTCTAGCAAGCCACCTACAAGCTCATCGTAACCCACCCTCCCCCCTATCCGAATGACTCAATGGTCCTAGTCGATTTTGACGGACGAACACATTTTTTTTATTTAATTCTATTTTCACTGTTTTTTGTTCGCTGATAAGGATTTCTTTAAGACATATTTGTTGTTTTGTTGCGTCCCTTTGTTTCAGGTTCTCCCATACCTTGTTTCACTCATTTCCTTTGTTAAGTAAAATATGAAAAATTAACAGGACCATTAATTTATAACTGTTGTATGTGGTTAATGCGTTTTAAAAAATGGTACCTCTTGGAACACCTCCTTCAGCTTGGATTATTTCTCCACCTCCATCACAGTAGTCCTCTGGCGACTGCATCGTGATCTCAGAAGAGGAGTGGGTCACTGATTCGGCAGAGTAAGCATTTTTTGAGGGTGGACTGAAATAATAAACAAAACTTTATGATAAACAGTTATGTTATTTGTTTGCAACATTTTAACATCTCTGTACAAATAAATCATCCAGATGCATAGAAATGGAATGGGATCAAGACATTCACCAAAAACTAAAAAACAGAATCATGGGGAAGGAACGTCTGGCACATGATGTTAATAAAAAAAATAATATCTGCTGATTGGACGCCCGTGTTTCATTTAATTTTTTATAACATGTTAAATAAGGGGGCGTGCCAAACTGGAATACATTTGTTTTAAAAATGATATTAAAAAGAAAATATACCCATTCTCACCAATTGACAGAATAGCAAATCTTACCATTGACTAAGATTTGGGGCAGTTGGTGATGTGCCTTGTGATGTTGTGTTCATGACATGGTCCCCTCCATCTCTGTGTGGGTTGTTTGGTTGGACAGGCTCAGTCTGGTCCAAAGTGGTCTCATTGCCCTGCTGAGTTTGTGGTGGTATAGCCTTGGGTGGCCTCACAGCAGTGCCGATCTGGAGACATTGGTGCTTCAGAAGGTGTAGGCACTCACGAAACCGACACTGGTCACAAATGCCTGGCCAAAAGTGGTGGGACAAAACATGGACAAGATTGTGAACGGAAGCAATGGGTGGAGGTTTGTATTATGGAAGTAACATTTTGGGTAAGTTAATTAGAAATAAAGGAATGTGTGAATACAACTGTTATAAATTCATAGAGTTAAGCTCTGTGGAAGTTTAAAATTTCCTGGACATAACCTGTTTGGATAAAAGCGCAATAAATTCCACCTGAGGAGCTTAATTGTATTTTAAAAAAAAGAAATAGATAAACCTTACATTGTAAACAAAAAGTGTCTTCAGAAACATTTTGATAATTTCTATAAGGTAGAGCATTCAACAGGACACAATCAATGTACCATTAACCCTCAACTCACCAGCATCTACAGGGTCTGTGATGACCCCTTGCAAGAATCCCTCCATAATCTTAGCACAGACAATACGATCTTCCTCCGTTAGAACATCCAATATATCCTCATCAGTGATTGGCTCGTTCCTTCCCTGGAAATTCATAAAGAAGGGAACTGAAGAGAATATTTGCTTATAGGTGGTCCACAAAGGGGAACTGAAGAGAATATTTGCTTATGGGTGGTCCAAAGGGGAACTGAAGAGAATATTTGCTTATGGGTGGTCCAAAGGGGAACTGAATAGAATATTTGCTAATGGGTGGTCCAAAGGGGAACTGAAGAGAATATTTGCTTATGGGTGGTCCATAAAGGGGAACTGAAGAGAATATTTGCTTATGGGTGGTCCATAAAGGGGACAAAGCCAAAGCTCTTGGATATCAGAAATGATTTGTTTCAAAATGGGGGGGTGCAATGTTAAAACATTATTTTTATTAACAGTTAACAACTTTTATGTTTTTCATACACTGCAATACAAATATATATCAATTACTTTTGTTCAGTCTAGTTTAAGGCAGCATACAGACCACCTTGTTAATCTTCCACGGGGGGGGGGAAGAATTAAAACATTTTAGGTGTTTGTTTTTATGAGGCATGGTGTAAAAAAATCTGGGGAAGCATGTTCAAATTTGTGCTGTAGGTCAATAACACCCTCTCAATTTTTTTTTTTTACCAGTGCAGCTGTTTGGTTCAGCCAGCCAAACAAAATAATTACATCACAAATTAATTCACAGAACCTTGTATGAATAAGTACTGCTGTTGCGACATCTGGTGAGTGTTAACACAAAGCAACAGTTTGACAATAAATATAAAACATTTTAACAATTTCTTTTAAGACTTTAAAAAAGTATTATATATCATCATGGATTTCACAGTTAGGTGACAGTTGGCTATATTAAAAAAATCTGAATTTGAGGATATTAAAATTATTTACTTATTGCAGAGGGAAACCCCCCCATCCCCCAATGCATAATTTCCAAAATCAACAGCCCTGCAGTGCTAAGCAATCAACAAATCAACAGATGGACCATATCATACTGATTTAGAAGGTTAAATCTAGTGACTCTTTGCTCTTTATAATCCTTATTATAATTTCTGGAATTAAGTGCCATCAATGGTCGTATGCACCTGAAGAATCCCGCAGGTGGAGTAAACCCACATGCTGAAAAAAGGGAAGGGGGGAATGTGTCTTTGTGCAGATGTAATTTATAAAAAACCCCTTAGCATTTAACATTTTTTTTTTTTTTAAATCAAGTTTATTAGTCACTCAATAAGGACATTTGATTTAAAATTTCTGCATCATATAAACATTACATGCTTTGACATCTATTAAAGGTTTTTTCCCCACATTAACCATTTAATGGTCATTTCACATAAACATTGAATGGTCATTTCCCATAAACATTGAATGGTCATTTCACATAAACATTGAATGGTCATTTCCCATAAACATTGAATGGTCATTTCACATAAACATTGAATGGTCATTTCACATAAACATTGAATGGTCATTTCCCATAAACATTGAATGGTCATTTCACATAAACATTGAATGGTCATTTCACATAAACATTGAATGGTCATTTCCAATAAACATTGAATGGTCATTTCACATAAACATTGAATGGTCATTTCCCATAAACATTGAATGGTCATTTCACGTAAACATTGAATGGTCATTTCCCATAAACATTGAATGGTCATTTCACATAAACATTGAATGGTCATTTCCCATAAACATTGAATGGTCATTTCACATAAACATTGAATGGTCATTTCACATAAACATTGAATGGTCATTTCACATAAACATTGAATGGTCATTTCCCATAAACATTGAATGGTCATTTCACATAAACATTGAATGGTCATTTCCCATAAACATTGAATGGTCATTTCACATAAACATTGAATGGTCATTTCCCATAAACATTGAATGGTCATTTCCCATAAACATTGAATGGTCATTTCACATAAACATTGAATGGTCATTTCACATAAACATTGAATGGTCATTTCCCATAAACATTGAATGGTCATTTCACATAAACATTGAATGGTCATTTCACATAAACATTGAATGGTCATTTCCCATAAACATTGAATGGTCATTTCACATAAACATTGAATGGTCATTTCACATAAACATTGAATGGTCATTTCCCACAACCATTGAATGGTCATTTCCAATAAACATTGAATGGTCATGTCCCATAAACATTGAATGGTCCTTTCACATAAACATTGAATGGTCATTTCCCATAAACATTGAATGGTCATTTCACATAAACATTGAATGGTCATTTCTCATAAACATTGAATGGTCATTTCACATGAACATTGAATGGTCATTTCACATAAACATTGAATGGTCATTTCACATAAACATTGAAAGGTAATTTCACATAAACATTGAATGGTCATTTCACATAAACATTGAATGGTCATTTCACATAAACATTGAATGGTCATTTCCCATAAACATTGAATGGTCATTTCACATAAACATTGAATGGTCATTTCCCATAAACATTGAATGGTCATTTCACATAAACATTGAATGGTCATTACACATAAACATTGAATGGTCATTTCCCACAACCATTGAATGGTCATTTCCAATAAACATTGAATGGTCATTTCCCATAAACATTGAATGGTCCTTTCACATAAACATTGAATGGTCATTTCACATAAACATTGAATGGTCATTTCCCATAAACATTGTATGGTCATTTCACTTAAACATTGAATGGTCATTTCCCTTAACATTGAATGGTCATTTCACATAAATATTGAATGGTCATTTCCTTTAAACATTGAATGGTCATTTCCCTTAACATTATTGAAAGGTCACTTCCCTTAACATTGAATGGTCATTTCCCACTACCAATTAGATGGCTTACAGAGTGAGCTCTCACTCCACATTTTTTAGCTTGATAAAAAAAAAACACATAAAAACCCTTTGAAAACTGATCCTAAAATCTTGAAACAAACCTTTGAGCGCAGAAGAGCCACCTGGTTCTCTAAGTAAGCCACTTTGTGTTTGAGTCTCTTGATAAGTGTTTTATCATCAACCTCTTCATTTCTCCTGCAAACATAAAAACATACGGTTGGCATGGAAACCAAATAAGCCTGCTAATGAGTATCTACAAAATGACTATTTTTATGTCAATGTCAGATAATAATATTTTCAACATGAATTCATACATAGATGCATCCTAGTTCTTCAATATTATGCAATGATGAAAGCTGAAATTTTTCCTCTCTTATTATAAATAAAATATATTCTTAAAGGGAAGGGTAGAAAAAGTTGTAGTCTTGTCACAACAAAAGTATTCTGCTGTACCCAGTTTGTATAGGGTCTAACCTTTCATCTCTGAGGAAAGTTTGGTAATTATTTTCCATTTCTGATAATTTAAAAGTAAAAACCTTGAAATACTAAAAAAATCTTGTTCAGATCCCGGAAGTTGAGCAAACATTTTAAGACATGACAGCACACAAAGAATTGTATCGTCAATGATAAAATGCATCATTGGCTAGCTAAAAGTTCAGTCCTAAGAAGAAGTTTATTTAAATGTTAAACATATCAAGAAAAAAGTATTATAAACTGAAGTTTTTTTGTGAGAATTTTATTTCAACAATAAATGGGGATCTCATTCAGTACATTTAAATGGTAAACTAGCCCAAATAATAAATGGGGGATCCCATTCAGTACATTTAAATGGTAAACTAGCCCAAATAATTAATTTGGGATCCCATTCAGTACATTTAAATGGTAAATTAGCCCAAATAATAAATCCGGGATCCCATTCAGTACATTTAAATGGTAATTTAGCCCAAATAATAAATGGGGGATCCCAATCAGTACATTTAAATGGTAAATTAGCCCAAATAATAAATGGGGGATCCCATTCAGTACATTTAAATGGTAAATTAGCCCAAATAATAAATGGGGGATCCCAATCAGTACATTTAAATGGTAAATTAGCCCAAATAATAAATGGGGGATCCCAATCAGTACATTTAAATGGTAAATGAACCCAACAATGAATGGGGGATCCCTTCCATACATTTAAATGAAAAGTTAGTCGAACAAAGAAATACTAACAGAAATAAAGTAAAACATCACATTGCTTGCCTCTGCATGAAACAAGACACACATATTTTAAGAACACAAACCCACCTGGCATTGTTTGCAATACGTGCAACCCGCTGTGCAAAGCGACATGTGGAGATGGATTCTCCTAGGTTTTCTGGCTCTAGAGATATAGTAGCTATCATGGCTGTCAGGCAATTACCTCCTGGTGACACAAGGACAAACTCTTACTATAAAACAATGCAACATTGTGAAAATACAAAGCCTTTTAAAATGACCTATTTTAATCCCTTCCCTCAAAACTAATATGTGACAATAATGAATATGCTGGATGAAATATTTTATTAGCCATCTCAATGATTTAAGCTGGGAATGTGCAAATGTTTTAAGTCAAGGGACTGGGCACCCTTCAAGGCCATTAGGCAGAGCCCAGACAAGGGAAAGGTTGTAAACTTAAACTTGACCACCTTATCACTTTTAGGTCTCTGGGTTAGTTTAAAAAGAAATTTACACATACAATTCTATCAATGGAAAGAAATAAACTGTTACTATTAAGAGGATTGCTTGCAAATCCTCAAATGTCAATATTATCTCATTTCATGTGGATTAAAAAAGAATTTAAAAAGACAATAAAGATTTAATTTCTAGGCCCATGCCGCATTAAATCAGGTCTGGTTGAAAAAGTGATGGGTCGCATCCAGCCCGCGAACCACAGTTTGTACAGACACGATCTGAGCCGACAGATTTCAAAGTGGCGGCCCATTACAGAATACTGTGGAAAGCCTTGAGTACAAATGTATATTAAAAAGCTAAGAAATGGCTCACCTAGAGAATCCTTCAGGACCATAGTCAACAAAGAATTTCTATAAGGCACAAACTTGAAAGGCCTACTGCCATCACTAGATGGCCCTGAAGTGAACGATGTATTACTGGGGAGCACAAAGTAAAAAAAAAAAAATAAGGTCGTTACATGAAATCTTAAATAACCAAGTTGTTCTACATTCTTTATCAAGAAACAAACAACTTATATATAGAAATCTGATGTTTATTTTAAAATAATTGTTCTGGATAAAACACAAGCAAACAACCATGAAAACTGGCTCACCTTCTACTAACTGTTGGTGGGTTGTCCCCTTTACTTCTCTCCCCTGTTGAGCTACTGCTTGGGGTGTTGGTACGATCAGACTGTAGCGCAATGATGACTGTTTCTAGATGATGAAGGGACAAATTAATAGACTTGGCCTCGGTCAGTTGCTGCCCGTCGACCCCAGTTTTTGACACACGTTCCGAACCAGCCAGGTCAACCAGATGAAGTTTTGAACTGATCAGAAATGGGAAATAATTATCATACTTTCCTTAGTCATGAAAGGTTACACATGCTGGGTATAGCACAATCACCTTTTTTTTTTTAATGGTCACCCAAAGAAAATCTCCCTAGCTATTAACTTACTCAAATGCTGATGAAACAAGAACTCAATTTAGCAGCCACTACCATCAACAAGGAAACCAATACCTTTTAAAGAATGTGATAGACTAATTAAACTACAGTCTTGGTCCGATATTATATTTTGTTATACTTTTCAAACTTTAAAAAAAAAAATTGAAACAAAAGATTGAAATGCACATAATCTGCTTACTTAACAAGAACTTCCGAGTCATGCTTTCTCACTTGTAAGTACACAGTAAAAACAGCATGCGATCGCGACGATCGCTGGTTAACCGGCGTTTCGGCCACCTTCCGATTAGCCTGACCTTGCAGTAAAAGCATTTGTGCAATTTCTTCATTGGCTGCAAGATGAAGAGAGAGGCCCCTCAAAATGCAAGAGCCTCGTGGTCCTTCCACTACAGTCACCTGTAGAAATCAAAATTTTAAAATTATTGAATACTTTTTTGGATAAATGAAGGTGGTTAAATAAAATAATAATGAGTTGTATAAATATTTATGGCAGCCATTATAAGGCTTTCTTACTAAGTTTCTCAAAAGATAACAAAAATGAGAGAATACAAAAATAACTTTACTAACTTACCATAATTGACAAAATTTATTGATCAGTTTGGTCGGCCTGTACGATACAAAAACTAGGTTACCAGTGCAGGCCTATTCAAATTTTTAAATTAAAAGTGGTACTAACTTTTGCAAATGGAGCTACCGGCAAAGAAGACCTTGCGGCAGGGTTGAGCAAGTCATATGCAACTTCCTGGTAGATCTCTAAGTAGGAGAGGTACACCGATATGTGCTCATCTGTCCTGTTCTCAAGCTGTTGATATATCATGCTCAAGGCTCTGAAAAAATAAATTTAAAAAAAATCTGCTTAAACCCTTGGCAACAGGAGGATTTTGGTCCCAGGAAAAAATCTAACAGCTGCGACTTTAAGGGTAGTTTTCTTATGACTGGAAAAGCCACCAGTTCTTTACCATTGAAGTTGACTGAACCAAACAAAAAAGGCAAATGCTTTTCTTTCCTACTTAGGCAAATTTCATTGAAACTAAAAGATTAATGGAGTTACAAAGGAAGTCAAAACACTAAAGTATTGATGCATTGAAATATTGATATTTTTTAAATTTTAGATTTTGGATTTACATGGCAAGTCAAAAACTAAAATATTGATTCATTTAAACATTGATATTTTAAATAATAAAAGGAAAAAAATAGAAGATTGTGTAGTGAAAAATATAATTAAAACATTCCTAATAGATTCAGTTAATTTTCACATGAAAACTAAGTGTGCCAGGCTTTGCTCTTACCTTGTAGCTAATCCCCTGGTACTGTAACGACTGGTATTACCCTCAACTGTATATGTTTTTCCAGTTCCAGTTTGACCGTAAGCAAAAATTGTCCCATTGTAGCCATTTAGAAAGTCTGTCAATAAAATAACAAAAAAATACTTTGCCATAGAAAAGATTATAAGGTTTTTCAAATTATTGTAGTAGTATTCTCACGTGACAAGTTTGATGTTTTTAAATTTTCTAGAATTGTAAAAGGGGTGGAGAAACATGATTCTGAATCTAAATTTGCGTATATAAATATTAATAAGACGTTAAGGCAGGTGGGTCAAAAAGCCTGGGTCGACATGAGACATGATTAGGTTCCAGAGATTTAATCAGATTATACACTCACTTTGAATTATGTCTTTTGCAACGCCATCAAAAACTGCTTCTTGCGTAGCTTCAGGTCTAAAGATATCGGTAAAGACTATGTCATAGCTGAGGTTGCTGCGGATGGCCTGCTGGGGGCCTTGAATCAGAAAATCCTTGTTGTCTGGAATATGCACAGTCAGCACATTTTTGCCTATCTCATATCCAGGGTAGGCTTTTTTGGACGGTTTTAAGCGTGCGTATGTTTTGATTTGTGCCATGGTAAAACTGACTGATGACTGCTGGGCAGTGCCTTGCTCTCACTGAACTACTGCTGTTGGTCTTGTTGCTGTTTCCCCATCAATGAGACAGCACTGCCCTGCTTCAGTGCTTGGACTGTATGGCAAAAATGTAGAAAGTAAAACTAAAGTTAGCAAAAAAATAGGGCTAACTACATAAAAATTAGTTACTGAATCTTCATGTGGTGTGTAAAATAAACAAATATTGTATTAAAATGGGTTCATTTAATAATTCACAAGCAAATTCATAAGCAAATGAAAGCGTCTGGAAAGAATGAAATTTGTGTTGTGGAGTTCTAGTTCTTTTTCAATAATAAAAAAATATGCTTTTTGTTTCTTCATAAGGCAAGGCACAAACTATGTCTTCATCAACAGAATATAACCTAAAACAACAACCCCATCCCCCACCCTCCCTAATACACTAGAATAAAGGAAGTAATAAGGTACCCACAAGATTTGAACTAAGGCATTTCAAATGGTCTTTTAAAATTATACATTACTTTTTAATATATCTAAATCCATTCTTGCCCAATGTACTACCAACTGGGGGGGAGGAATTAAAATAAAATCTTCAACATATTCCATATACTACACCCACCTCTATGTGAAACAGCCGACACATGCATAGATATCTTTATGTCATATGTAAATGTTGGAACATTAATGTCCTAATTTTTTAGGAAAATGGAACTTTATACTTTAAACTTCAATTTAAAAATTATTTTTAAAACTCATCCAGTCGTATATAGCAACTGGTGCACATTATCACACTGGAGTCCCAACCAGTAGATAAAAAACAATTCTTTTAAGCTTTTTTACCATGTTTAATTCCAATATGGCACATGTCATTTTTTGCTTTTATCAGCACCCATATTAATACTGCTTGTGCCACAAGTGTGGGAAGAAATGGTTTTGACATTAAGGGTTAATTGGATTTGAACACTAGACCTAGAGGGTCATCATCTAATTTCATATTTATATTGTCTTACGCCACTTACTAAGTATGCCAGGCGTAATGTATTATTGTAATTTCCTCTAAATTAACAAGCCTTTCTTAAACAAGATCATAATAGCATCACACTTTTCCCTACAAGCAAAAAGACAATTGTAAAACACCAATCCCTCTTCCTTTTTACTTTTAATACTAGAATTTATGTTGAATGTTCTGCAAAACAATTTGTAGATATAACTATTAAAATTTATACTCATGTTGATCTGACAATGACAAATGGGCTATTATTTTAGTGTAAAAATTACTGTGTGAAACTTATATGATGTCATATTATATATGACCCCATGCCCTTTCCATTATTTCTGTGCGCCCCCCTCCCCACGATTTTAAGAAATGAAATAAATATCGAAATGAGAAATGTAGGGTAAGGTAGTACCAGTAGCCTAATAATTTGGGTTCCAATATTACGGGCGGCTCAAGGCGGGTACGATTGATGATCATCACACAGGCGCCAAGGCAAAATTTGTTAAAATCAAAACACACATTTTTTTCTGAACTCTTCCCATAATTTTCCACTGGGCGACAATTGCCTATTTTCACCCAACCTAAAAATGTCTAGCGCCTGCCCTGAGTGTCAAATATTTAGCACTATCACTATCACTGGTGAGTATTATGAAAACCTTTAAGTTAAAGCTATATTGTCATGTTAATTTTAACCAGTTCATTACCGCTGACATCAACGCAACGTCACGATCACCCACTTTAAAGTACCAAGGACATCACATTATCATCATAACAAATAGGCAAAGAACTTTTCTGAAATACCAAGGACGTCACGTTGACGTCATATTTCAATGCTATATATTTTTTTATTCGTTAATTTATAGAGAAGCTAATAAGCAAATTGGATAGAGAATGAACAAATACCGAAAGTTTCATCATTAAGGGTTTTTTAAATTGCTGAGTCAGCAAAAATCGATGCCAAAACCACCAGTAATGAACGGGTTAATGATTTTAAAAAGACTTTAAAAAATTTTAAGAAACTGACTTTTATTTTTATAACTTTTTAAGTACAGTTTAGGAGGTACTTGGGTAAAAAAAAATTAAAATTATAAAATATTAGTTATATAGAGCAAATTTCAAATATGAAACCAGAATCAACTTTCTACCTTTAGCACTTGTTGAGCTATACATTTTAAAGTGCAAGTTCGTTTGGTATTTTTTACTATAGACTACACCTCCACATTTTGTGACCCTATTATGCTGAATGCGTCGTGCGCAATAACTCTTGTTTTAAAGATAATTTTATATAACTTTTATTTTCAGAATTAATGATGTATTAAATTAATTAAAAAGTAATTTTAATAATGTTATGCACTTATAAATAAATAAATTGTAACTTATCTAACTATGCACAATGCATATTAGTAAATTTGATATAACATATTAATAAATGGCTTTTCTTTTTACGAAGTCTACGGCGTCCTTTATACCGGTATAAAAATATAGTCTATATAAGGCAACTCATCCCCTTAGCCTTATTACTAAAATATTTTTTAGGGACTATTTATTTTGAGCTTTCAACTTTGGCACATGACTAATTAATTAAAGCTTTCCCTGACCTATGGTTTAATAGTTTTTGCACACTGAAAACTCTTATGAATGAAACTCTGAGATAGTACTACGGTGTAGAAATGATGAAAGTGGCTGTAAATGGTTGCCCACTACAATATTTTGCACACAGCAAATTACAATCATTTATTATATGAACTCTACCAGGTTTTTAAAACCTCAAATTAAAATATTCTTGTTTAAATTACTTCTAAGTATTTTAAGTTCATTCTAATTCACAAGTTATCAAATATTTGGATGTAAATAGTGGTTGTTATTGAATATTTCCTAAGCATCTTCCGCCATTAAAAAGGGGGATTGGTCAAAATTGTGCTGAGCGACCTTATGATAATGAAGGTTAGTGGGACAAGCATAACGAACGTCGAACACAACCTACATTAATGAGAATTGGCACATATATACCTACATCAATATAAAAATATTATAAATTCTCATCAGAATTTAATATGAAAGACATGATCCTTTTATTTCTTTAAAAACGTTTGAGGGAAATATGCCTAATGTTTACCTATGAATTTTGAAAATTAAGGTAGATCAAAAAATGCAATACAGTACATTGGAATGTAGGTCTAGATGAACCATATTGTGAACATGTGAAAGAATCTTCAAAGAATACCACAATTTTATGACAAAATATTATAGTATAGTCAATAATATAGTCCTTTCACTTTCAGCAACACAAAAGCACTGATGTCCAAAAATTAAAAACTCGGATTCTCCTGCACCGACGTCCATTTCCCATACAAATTTTTTAGTAGTCTCCCTTGCTTTACCTAAGTACCTCTGAATAACTAACTAGATTATACTAGTAACTAGTAACTATGGCCAGAAATTATTATCATTATCAAGTGCAAGAATGGCGAATGTGTTGAATCAGGGCAGATCGCTTCATTGATGTGCTTAAAATATGTAGGTCTATGAATCATAGCTATTTATGTTGAAGTTATGTACGCAAAATTTAAAAAAATATCTTAAGTTTCATTTTAGATTTAGATGGAGTTGTTACAGTTGTTATTTTACTTTCATTTATTCAGCCTGATCATATTTAGTTCTTGTGTTGATGTATTTTAAGCGTTAAGTTAACTGCAAAATATTATTGCATTTCATAAAATAATAATAGATAAAGAGTGTTCTGGAACAAAAGTTGTTTCGCATCACCCTTTCAATCCGAATCATCACTTAGATGACGACCAAAATAGTCCAGCATGCATGTCTTTTGAATCAAGTGTAGTTTACATGCGCCATCTTGTTTCTAGCATTCCCATCATTCCAATGGCGACGTGTGGCGGGGACAATATGAATAAAATAACAGACCAACTCTTGCTTAAATGCCTTTCTAATTCTGTCAAAGCCGTTTAATTTTATCCCAGTGAATTTGTTCGAATAAATTGACCATAAGTGTGCGTTTTTAATTAATAAAACTATTTATATGATGTATTATTATCATTAAAAATGGTATCTCCCTCAAGGCCAAGGTTTCTTCTATAATAATTATATATTGATATGATGTGATTGTGGGAAAAAAATCAACTTTCATCTCATGATTAGCAGCTTCTATGGAATATACATTAAAAGCTATAAGAAGGCACACACTAAAAAAAAAAATAGTTGATTTTGAACATTTCTGACAGCAAGAGACAAAAAATGTATACTCCTTACAACCGCTGATTTATTTTCAATTAGGTTGGTTGGGGGTGGTTTGGGAGCATTTGAAGAGCGTGAAATAGACATAATATAATTCAACTTTATTTTTGCGCTAATGTATTGGCCTAATTGGCTCCATAATGAACATTAATTTTTATTTTTTACTACATATTTGGCTAATGAAATAAGCGGAAGTGTGAAATAAATTATGACTATTTAAGATATAAAAAACTTTTAAAAATAAAAAGACTGTCTTTGATAGATAAGTTTAAGCATCTAAGTAGACAAATTAAAATTTCTTAAAATGCATGGATTTCAGAGATTTTTATGTGACAGATGGGTTTATTAGAATAATTTATTAAATGTGGATACATTCATCCTGACCCCCCCCCCCCACTCCATAATCATCAGCAACAGTAAACAAAATCTCCCACGTCAACAACTCGACGTCCCACAGTATTGTATTGTATTTAGTAAGGATGGACCCATAATCATATCATCCTCATTTAGAATTGTAGGCCTATATCTAGTAAGGACTTTATTTTTCTTTATTATTGTGAGGACCACTAGCCATGAAAGAATGGAAGCTTTGTGTGCGGTTACCACTGGGTGTGTGCCATTAATAAGACCACTACCCTATGGCTAGGGAACAGAAACTACATGCTAAGGGGATAAGAGCATGGGTGATAATGGGTAGGGTTCGTTAAAAGAGGAATAAGTAAGAGAGAGATGGTAAGGTGATCACAGAGCTTTTAGAGCTTTGTCTATTTCCAGCCTAATTTTTAAGAGACAATCAAAACACACTGTTGAAAAAAGTATAAAATATTAATTTCAGAATAAACCTTTATTTCATGAAACATGACAAATAATACAAATATATACAGTGTCAGTAAAAATATTTTTCCAAGAATTTTTTTCAAAACAAGGGACAATAAAAAAACATGGGAACAGAAAAAAAATTGTTTCCCATCAAAAGTAAAAGAAAATTTTTAATTTTTGCTACAAAATTATATTACCATAAAATTAATTCACATTAAAATCAATAGAAACTTAAAGGCTGCGGCTATTCGGACCTGGTATCAGAAGTGAGAGTTTGGGTTTATAAAAAAAATAATAAAAATATTATTGTTGGGTTTGTAAGACAAAATTTGTATCAAATGAAAGATAATTGAATGGACTATACGTTTGTAAACTTACTTCTTCAGTTTAACTATATTTATATAATAAACTACCACAAATGACATCCGAATAGCATTTAGTCTAAAGGGACCTGGGTCCCAATAACGGCCATGCGTGCCCTGGTCCCATCATCATCAATGTTTAGGACTATATAAGTCAAAATATTAAACCCTTGCATAACAGATAAAGTTCCTATACCTTAGAAGAAAAAAAACGTTAAGACCTGAATTAAATTTTTTTATAAACATTATTAAAAAGTATACACTCTACACCATTGGACAGTAAAAGTTAATTTAACTGATGTTCTCCAATGATAAATTTTAGAAAAGGAAACTCAAAAATTAAACATTAAAATTAAAAAAATACCAAGGGGTTGAAATTTTTTTCTCCTTTTTTAAAAAAAAATTTTAGTTTTATTTCATCATTTTAAAAAAAATTGTTATTTTCAATCATTATAGATAAAATTTAGTTAATTGATGCACCTCAAGTACAGTAGACAGGACTAATTTTTTGGGTATGCCTAATAAAAAAACACTCAAAAGGAAATTATATTAAATTTAAAAAAAATAATAATTGAAAATATATGTCTGTTTACATTAGTCATTTAAACATGATTCTTTTCACATCAAATATTTTATTACTATAACAATGGCACCGGTACACAAGTAAGGAATAAATCAGTATGCACAACAAACAAATTTTGATATGTTTTAGCTTCAAAAAAGTTAACTTCTAAACTTTGTGGAGTTGCAAAAATGTCACTTTAGACATTAAGTTCTTAAAACTAAGTGGCCAGTTGAGCCAAGAAAGTGTAATGGCATCAAAGAAAAAATATCACTATTTCATAAAAGAGTATATAACAAAAATCAAGTTAATTTTACGGAAGCAAAGATCTGTGTAAGCGATTATTGAATAATACTATCAGAAATCACAGCAAAGATAAGTTTGATTAAAACATAGTGATGTTTTTAAATAATTATAAGATTTGTAATAAGTACATATTCATGTAAATATTGAAAACTACTAGACTAATAACAAAAAATGAACTATACAGTGAAAGACTCATTTTAGCTTTCTCACAAAAGCAAATTACACATAGTCTGAAAATGTTACACAGTAAATGTTAAAATATGTTACTTAACGAGAAATCAGTATGTATAACACACTAACACTTGTACACCAACAAATCCAAGTAATAATATCTCCTTTTTTTCCCTCCAACATATCTTCCAATACTGGTCTCAGTTTTTTTCTTACACAATTTGTAGATCCTCAACCAAAACCTGGGATATTCAACAAACTGCAAAATGACAGACAAAAGGATAAACTTTAAAAATGCAGTACCAAAAAATGTGTTTCTATTAAATAAAATGATTCAATCAAATAAGTAGAAAATAAAATGTTATGACGTGTTTTTTTTTGGTTTGCTTCTTAAAAGTAAATGCATCACATTCAAGCACAGCTGACTTACATGTTTATAACATAGATCTAAAGACACAAAAGAATGTTCTAATTTCTTTTAGACAGGAAAACCATATTTTACTATTAAAAAATATGAAGAACTTAGATTTGACCATTTCCCATAGCCACTTACTCACATTCAGCAGTTGGTTTCCTGTTGCATCTTAGTACAGGTTATAAGTAATATAAGAATACATTGAGTTTTTGCTGACAGGTGACAATGTCAAACTCTTTATATTGCTACCAAGTTTGAATTGCCCAAGGGACTCTTTTTTTAAATCCTTTATATGTATAATAACTTGGCTTTTGTTCGTGGCTGGCAAAACCTTTGGACGTCTAATTGACCCACTTCCCGTCAACTTATCAAGCTGAAACTTGGCATATACACTCGTTGCCAATAACAATCCATTCTACCAAGTTTCAACCCCAACCCCCAAAAAACTGTTTTTCCTGATTTTCAAGGGGAAGATGACGGAAATATGATGACACTGATTTCACGAAATAAAATTCCACATAACAATGCTAAATGAAATTCTTACGAAAACAATATCCCAGGAGCGTTTTGTGCGTAATTTCTTATTGTGTTTCTCTGAAATGGTTGATGAAATAAATTTGCGGTGAAAAAGTATGAAAAAAAAAAAGTTTGGTTGCAAGCCTTGGTGGGGGGGAGGTTCATAACTTGGGATTCTTATGAAGTGTGTTACTTGTATGAAAGTTTTGGCAAGTTTTCTGCTCCCCCCTCCTGTATTGCGCAATATTACATAATTATAAATGATTTATAAAAAAACTTCATTTTTAAGGTTTGTAATTATTTATGCCCACTCTAACTTGATTCTTTGTCGAATAAAAAATTCATAACTTACCATTGCAAGTTGGCAGGACTGAATTCTCTCACCTTCAAAACCCAAACATTAAGTTACAGTCAATGTCAAGGGATTTTCTATTCATGGCATTTTTCTAGTGACCTCATTTATCATTAGTTGTTTTAATCAATAGGTGGATTTGTGTGCAAGAGTTTAAAAAAGTTATTTGAAACTTTCAACCAAATGCCACATTAATAACCAAAATATCCTCAAATAATACCAAAAGCAACAAACACAAAAAAAAACTAACCTGTCCAACTTATTCTGTACACGTTGTTTATATTGTGCATGGTCTAAATTTACCAACAACCTTATCACAATGGCAGCACCTGTGCTCCACATCTTTGGTTCCATCCATAAAGAAAGGAATGAGACAGCAGCCACAACACAGTCTGAAATAATACATCTTATCGTAAAAAAATCTAACAATCACTAGTTTACAATCACTATTCTTACAATCACAAGTCTTGCAATCACTCAAAATGAATTGCCTTAAAATCACAAATATTCAACTTCATCGAGGTAAGTTCAACTACTTAATTTTAATTTATCGATTTGTGTGTGTGTTTTAATGACTTCAAATGTCTGAACATGTTCAGAAAACTTTTAAATTAAAAAGAAAAACAACCTGCCATCACACTTTTAAAAATATCTTGAGTATAATCGTATAGAAATAAAATCTTAATTAAAAAAAAAACAGATTAGGCTTAGCTAATGTACTACCTGGGGCTGAAAAATACATTTGTAAAAAAAAAAATCAGGTGAGGTTAATTTTAGTTAAAAAAATTTAATTTAGCAAATTAAAAACCTGTCCTTAAACTTTAAGAACTAGAGATAAAAATTATTCTCACCCAAAACATATTATTAAACCACAGAGAGAATAAGTCAGAAGTCCAGCTTCATAGGTCAACTTTGTTGTCACTGCTTCCTGGCAGTGCTGGCACACTATGCGAGCAGGGTTCTGCATGAAGCGGTAGTCCTCACCTCTGACGATGACCTGGGGCTGAACAATGACAGCTTAGAAAAGATATAATTTTAGTAATAATAATAATATTACGAAACACTTAACTTTTTCTTCTTATCTGCATTTGAATTATATTTAATGCAATATAAGATAAGAAAAGTAGGCAAGAAATATTTTTCTGAAAATTTATGTTTTTGTACTATAAATTATATTTATATTTTACAATTTAATTAAAACAGTAACATACATTTTATGTAATACTTACTAATACATTTTAAGAAATGTCAAAAAACTTAATATAAAAAATTATTAATAAATGGAACGGGGAAAAATAGCTTGCTTCACAAAGAAATTAAACATGTGACATTACCATGCCATAAGTTTTGATAAATGGAACTATGACTGGTTTGTGATGCAGATGTGTTTATTTTTGTTAGATTCAAATCAAGGAACAGGAAAGCCATTTCTAAGGTCATAATTCTTTCCCCTTATTCCTTAAGTCTTTGTAGACTTGGTTGTTATAAGATTTTATTATCATAATAATAATAATAATAAAGTTCATTTCAAAAACACGCTTCATCCCCAAAGGCTCGAAGCGCGGTACAAAGTCAACAAAAAACAAATCTATAATTTACCACATTTAAAACATAGTCTTTAATTATCTCTATATATTCAAGTACCAAATTTATGTATAGTTTCTCTGGTCTGAAAACATAAGAAAAACCTTACTAGTTTGAGAAAATCCAGGTGGATAAGCAGCTGGTTGACCTTGACAGGGATAAAAACCTGCCTGACTTTGGAGAGGATAAACTCCAGGCTGACATTGGATTGGGTAAGTTCCAGGCTGACCTTGTCTTAGATAAACATCAGTCTGACCTTTGGGTGAATAATCACCAGGCTGACCTTGGAGTTGGGGATTAGGATAGGGTGGATATGCTCCAGCATACAGTGATCCTGGTTGGGGTGGTTCATACTTAGGTGGAGCATCATCATTCTTTTCAACACTTGCAGTCTCCATTTTAAAAAAAATGTGTGTTTTTCCAATTACCTTGAGAAGAGAACAAAATTTTAATGACTTGTTTCTATATTTTTTTTAACAGTCTGATGTTCATAGTCAGGGACACATTAAGAAATAGTAATTAAACCAAGATTCCAGAGCTTCTAAAAATGGCAATTAATTTAAAATTACCAATAATTGAATATGTTTTGCTAATTTTATCATACTGATTTTAACAATGAACCTTTGACCCAAAGTCCTAACATGCCTACCTACATTAAAACCCTTAGTGTGCATGAACACTTATCAAAGGCAGCATTTTCTTACATAATAATCTTCTCTTTTCCTTTTAAAATAAAAAGCTACCCTTCTTCTTGTGTTTGAAATCACTGTCCTGATAGTTAACATCCTACAGCAAATCCCTCATTTCTTCCATGTACAGTTTTTATGGGCAGCTCAGCGGAGTAGCTAGGGCTAGTGCAACCAGGGTGGGCGAATAATTTTGCCTCCCCCTCAAATGATAAAGCTCTGCAGTTTGTCAAAAGTGTCACCCTTCCATATTAAAAAAAAAAAGTGCCGCCCCGTCAGCACCCCAACCTTCCTACACCACTGGAGCAACTCCACAATCATTTTCAACTTGGAACTTTTTGTTTCATCTAAGCCGTTTTATAAATTCATCTTAAAAGCAAGATAATCTCATACTGAGTACTGTATTAATATTATTAACTTCAATCAGGATATGCCCAAATAAATAATAAAATAAATTAAAAGGCTAAATAAAAATGTAAATAATTCCACTCAAAAACTATTTTCCTCACCAAACCATGCCCTTAAAGTTAAACAGTTATTTAACATAAAATTAAAATATTATTATTTTTTAGGTAATGACTTATTTAAATTAAATTTATGACAATTACATTAAAATTTCATTCAACAAAATAGTATAGTAGGCATGTTGTACTCTCCTTCTTGTGAAGTAGGCCTACAACAAATACTAGTCTATATAAAATTGACCTAAACTCACTTTGTTTTTTATGATAACACGGCATGAATTTAATAGACATAATACATCATAGTCTTAAGTCTAAAGCACAAGCTTGACCATGTCAATGTCATATTTATTATCGATATTTTTATTGAAACATTATGTCATCTCCTTCCACAAACAAGATTAAGATGTTAGCCAAATTAACCCTAAAAAAGCTAATAAAATTTTAAAGTAAAACAAATATAAAAGCATGCCTTATTATGTATAATGATATTTAAGACTGTGTCTTAATAATTCTTTGTTGTCTTCTAAGTAAAATATTTTATACATATGATCGATTTCTTCAATTAGGCCTACACACTTCTTGTACACTTCACTGTAGCCTGTAACTGAAGTTCATTGTTAGGCTATCAATGTCATGTATGTTCCTGCTTTGGCCTTGAATTCAATCAGAATATATATATAGTCTAGGCCCGAGATATATATTATATATATATAAAATTATATATATATATATATATATTATATATATATATTATATATAGACTATAGAATCACAACTACAATCCTTTATATTATTTTACAATGCTCAAACTCAAGGCAGTCAAGGTAATGAATCATAATTTATGTCATGATTACAAATATAAAAAAGCTGAAAGTGGACTTATTTTTTTACAAATACAAGTCACTTTAGTCACTGACTAAACTGTCTACAGTACAGCTACTAGTACTAGTCCTGTCATAAATGATAATTCATACTCATAGTCATAGTCACCATAGTCATAGTAACTATTAGTAGGGTTAACATAAAATTAATAAATTTATTATGACTATAATACTATACTATACTTATATACTGATACTCTAGACCATAGTTATAAGTTATAGTTATAAGTATATGAATGACTTATTAAAAATTATTATACTATAATTAATTATCATTATAGTAATTATAGTATAATAATTTTTATAATAATTATCATTATAGTAGACTATACCGAAAGTCTACAGGATAGCGTAGATTAGACACTACAATTTAGTAATAATTGTTATAATAGTGTAATTTACCTTATTTTAAATATTTCAAAACATTTAAGTTCTTGTGAAAAGCATAATACGTAAATTTTGATCTAAATGACACTATATATTATGACTAGATTATGTGGTGTTATTTTTGTCTTTTGACTTGGTCACATCATTACCGAGATCCGAGATTAAACCGAGACAAATAAGTGATAGCCAATCCAATACACCCCCCCCTCCCCGTTTATCCTTGTTAACTTATTTTTATCTTTTCAAACCCAACTGATAGTCAATGACTGTCTGGCCTCACTATTAGTATTATGGTCAGGGCCACCCCTACATGTTTGCTGACGCCCCGGACAAACTTAACTTTGGCGCCCCTTTTGAGTATAAACATAAAATTTGTGCAAGGAAATTGGTGTAACCACCCCCACCCCCCCCCCCAAACCAAACAGGGAGTCCTTCGGTGGACGAAAAGCTACAAAAAGTTGCTGACACAGTGACACTTGACCAAAAAGAGTCGGATGCAATTGCAATGGATTGTTTAATTTGTAAAGCAATCATAGCCGACACATCGTCTCTGTGTGCGATAGGGTGTTGGTGAACTTGGTGGGTAGGGGATGATCGAAAAAAAAATGTGTTTATCATAAATTCGTTTTGCCATTGGGTTTTCTAATTTTAATAAAAAATATAAGCATGTCTGGCTTAAGTAGTGATGTGCCACATTAAGAGCGAGACATTGGTCTTCTAATCAAGTTTGAGATGGGTTCGTTCTGGTTGGTTCGTACTGAAGAGTCGTTGAAATTCGGTATTTTTATTGTTTGTAATCAGGGTTCTAGTTCGGTTCGATTCCCATCCCTCATTGTGTTGGACTACCGTTGACTACGTATCCGGAAATTTGATCGAAAGAAATTTCGTCGACAGTAAATTGGTCGACGGTAATATGATCGAACGGAAATTTGGTCGAATCTTCTTTTCAATTTTTACGTTACAATTTTGCATCAAATTTCTTTTTGAACGAATTATTTTGTTTTACAAAATAATATTGAGCGTTCAAAAGAAATTTGACGAAAATTTTAACGTACGAACGGAAAAAATAACAAAACGATTCGACCAAATTTCCGTTCGATCAAATTACCATCGATCAATTTACCGTCGATGAAATGTCTTTCGATCAAATTTCCGGTAACCGTTGGACTATATAGATTCCTGGGACAAACCTAAGTTGGATTTTTTGTGAAGTACACCCCCACGGTGCGCCCCAATAGGAATGAATTTGTGTTTATCACACCTATGGCGGGGGCGACAGGGCCAGTAGTGTCCCCGGGCAACATTATACCTAGTTTTGGCTCTGGTAGTAGATGCTCTGCCCCCCTTTCCCGTGCGCCTAAAAAAAGCACCCCACCCATTCCGCAATGAAATGGTCAGGGAAAAATACACTGGTCATGAAGCATGCGCCTACCTGAACCTCAAATGTTTTTATTAACATTACTTGAATATGCCAGTGAGCATTATGGGAGATCAATCCATTACTTTGCCCAGGGCTCCCGATTTAGTTAAGACGGTCCCGAGGAAATGTGAAGGCCGTCAGTATAGAGAAAAGGGTGCCACACGGGGTGAACAAGTAAAAATACGATTGTCACGTCCCTTGTCTTAAGTACATCAGATTTTATCGTTTATTTCACTATTATTACAATGAAGATCCCAAGCTAAAGACGATTTGGCACCATAGGTAGGGGCAAGGGGG
Source organism: Lymnaea stagnalis (assembly GCA_964033795.1). Classification (NCBI taxonomy): domain Eukaryota; kingdom Metazoa; phylum Mollusca; class Gastropoda; family Lymnaeidae; genus Lymnaea; species Lymnaea stagnalis. The sequence continues at coordinate 128,092 of CAXITT010001084.1, read as the reverse complement.
GGGGCAATTGCCCCCCCCCTAGATTGATTGGATAAAAACTTTTTTTTTTTTAAATGTATTAAAGTAAAGAGAAAATAAAGAGAAAGTAACTAAGCTGATGTCCTGTCCGTTCGTTCACCATACAAATATGCTACAGTAAATTAAAACAACATTAAAACTTTACTAAAAAATTGTTGNCATGTTTGGCACCACTCTGAACTTTGGAGCCCGGAGTGAGTGCCCAGTCGCATAGCCCTGATTATGTCCAGAAATTAATCCATTGCCATTTGCCAAAAAGAATACATTGCTTGACGCTGTGCTGTTAGCCTGGTGAAAAATGAAGCAAGATGACAGCAAAGCTATTGGAAAATTTCAACAGAAGCAGATGCAATCATACGGCTATTAAAATAAAACCAACACCCCCCCCCCCCAAAAAAAAAACAAAACACAAAAAAAAACAAAAAAAACAGACAAATGTAGTAGTCAAAAGTTATAATTTTTCACTCAATTTATTTCAGTTTCTTGTAAAAAGTGGCAGGTGCAAAACAGCAGGACATAACATTTGAAATGGCTGGTGAAAAAATTTTAAATAAATATTAACACACGGGTCCTAAAAATAGCCTGTATAATTACAATATAAAAACCACAAATGTCTTGGAAAATTTAAGAACTTAAGTCATGTAGGATATTTAAACGGTCATTATTTCAGAAATTTTCCCGGGGGGGGGCACTTCAGATTTTTCGGGGGGGGGGGGCAGTGCCAGTTGATTTTTTGTTGGACATATTTTTGCTTCGGGGGTGGCATTTGGATTTCCCCGGGGGCACTGCCCCCCCCCCCCCGGGGTATAGCTGAAAGAAAACTTGTATTTATTATGATGAAGCTTAATTAGTCATACACTTACACAATTTATCGACGCAGTATCAGTAACACATTAAAAATAGATTTTCTACGTTTTGGTCAGTAAAACCATCAATAGGGTCCCGAATAGTCTTAATATAAGAAATAAGGATGGTAATTTCTTTAAAAACCAAAATGGCAGTGAGAATTTTAACGTCATAATATTAATATTTTTTGAAATAGTTTGGTCAGCTCAGATTCTGTACAAGAAATTAGCAATGAACTTACACATAATTTTAAGATTTCCTAAATTTAAACAACAGCATGTTATAAACTCCCAATTATGGACCATTCGTATAGTAGGTACGCAATACAAGTCAATATTTCGCCCCTCTCCTTTTTGTTGCGATAGAGCTTTTTAGACACCCCCATTGGTATGTTCAATGAGTTTTCGACCACCACCCCCACCCTAAAAAAAATAATAAATAAATAAATAATTTAAAACAAAAATTAAATCTGTTTATGCACAATTAAGATGTCATAATAAAAATGTATCATGGATTTACCACCGCTGTTTGGCCAGTGCAGTGGTTCCCAAATATGCGCCACGTCACCCTTGGGCATGGCCATGGGAAAGGGGCAACCCTTTAGTTAATAACAATGTAATCGCTTTCTCGGAGAAGTGTATTTGGTAGAATTTGATACAGTGCGCCTGGTGAAAAACTAAATTGGCAAGAGCGCCGAAAATCTAACAAATAATGTAATGTTCTCAAGCCCCAGTGTGGTCGAATAAAATTGACTCAATACGTCAGGCACGTGGAATATACAAAAAGGTCATCACAAAAATGATGACATACTACGTGGGCAGCCTCTCCCCCCCCCCCCAAAAAAAATAAAAATAATAATAATGGCCCAAACCCACCCCTCCCCCGCAACGTCACAAATTTGTGACATAAATGAGATACATGTGCCACACTTCAAATCATAATTTCATGTACAACAACCCCCCCCCCCCCC
>CAXITT010001084.1:76215-126009 GCA_964033795.1 Lymnaea stagnalis | reverse complement strand
GTTTTTACCGAGGCCCCCCCCCCCCCACACACACACCAACTTCCAATTCAGTACGTACGTACTACATGGGTGGACACCCCTCCCCCCACCCCCCCCCCACACACAAACCAACTCCCAATTCAGTGCGTACGTACTACATGGGTGGGCTCATAACAATTTGTCCTTTGCTAAAAATAAATAGCTATGAAAGAAAGCCTTACAAATTAACTTTTTAAAATTCATATTGACCATATTTAAAATAAGTCTGATAAAAACATACAATTTACAATCATTTCAAGTTTTGATGTGACAAAATTGTTGTGGAGGCTTTGTTTAACTGACACCATTAAACTCATTTTTGCTGATCTTTCAAGAAATAGTATTATAAAAATATACAAAATAAGTCATATCAAAAAACACCTTTAGACTTCTTATAAATCTAATTAACAGTTTTCATTTACCTAAAACTAAGTAATTTTTTTTTAAAAATTCATTATACTTATACTAAAGGGGAATATGAAATAGAAATAATTTTTAAAAAATATATTCAATTCATTTACTCCTATCTCCATTTATTACAGTAGACTATTTCTTCTGTGCAAAATGTTGATGCCTCCTTCATAATTTAAGTTCATGTCTCTTAAAATTACTTTAAAACTTTCTTTTCTCACTTTTAAAGTTTATTTTTTAAAAATAAAAAATAGGTCTAGTTTAAAAAAAAATAAATTTATAATACACCGGAAACAATCAATTGAAAGCTTGAAAAACTAACAAAAGATATAGTGTGCATAAAACTAAAACACTCTAATCCCCACCCCCTCCCAAACCCTGAACTTGTCTTGTATAGTGAGCATCTAAGTGAGTGCATTATTTCATCTTAGGACCACCTTATGCTCAAAGCCATAACTGTTCAATATGTGCTAATGTATGATATATAAATGTAAAAAAGCCAAAAGCTCCTCTCCTGTCCTTGATGGTAAACTAGCAGCACCCTCTGTTATATATTCCAACAGCATTTCCACAATGGGGACATCTGTGCTCCACATCTTTGGTACCACTTAAACAAAATGGAATCAGGCAACACCCCAAGACCATACTGAAACAAAATTACAAGTCCTACTGTATCAAACAATTGCAAGTCTTACAGTCACAAGCCTTTTACATGCATCTGCATATCAGTCACTGTGCATCACAAGTAATAAAATCACAATTGTGATTAGTTTTTTTAAATATGAGGAAGAGATACACGTAAATTTAATTAAACAATCCATGTATCTATTTATTAAGCATAAGATCGTCAAAGAATTACACACAAAAAATTACTCTCACCCAAAAAAACATAACAAACCACTGAGAGCAAAAGTGAGAACTCCAGAGTGATGTTCCAATGTTGTTGTCACTGTTTCCCCGCAGAATTGGCACAAGATACGAGCTGGGTACTTATTATAATTATACACACTACCATTGCAGATGTTCTCTGGTACATAAGGCTGAATCACTGTAACGCAAATATGACACAACTTTTGTATTGTCAAGTAAATAAATAATTACAATGTATACTTTTTATGATTCTATTGTCTATTATATGCTTTTAAAACTACAAACTATTAAAATTTTAATTTTTAAAACATAATAAATGTTATTTTATACATTTGAATGATACATTTTTGTGCTGCTGTCCATGGCAATCGTCTTTGCTGTTGACTTACATGCAATTGTCTGGTCACCTACTCCAATAAATGTTTATTTTAATGTGTAATCTGCAAGAATTATGCATGATTCCATTTATATTATATTACTTTAACTTTCAGTACATGAGCTTGACTGTTGTGTAGGCCTAACTGTATTTTGGGATACAAATAGTTATTTTCAATAACAAATTGTCAAAATCTGATTAATTGAATTCCAGCTTACCCTGGGGAGGATATTGATAAAGAATCGGATATTGATATTGTCCTGCATACTGCTCAGCATTATCAGGGTTAGGAATGTCCATTATTACCTGTAACTGTTACCTCTAGCAAAATTGTCAAGACAAATATAAAAGAAATTCATAGTCATATAAAGTAAAATTTAGGTAGGCTAATTAATTATTTGACAAGATGTGACTTTGTTATGTCAAGATGAGATGATTACATTTTTTATTATTTAAAATTTTTTTTTTTATGAAAGGTAAGTTAAGTAAGACAACAAATGTGTTGTGTAGGCGTAGGTTGGATAACGAAAATAAAAAGTGATTTTTCGTTTTTCTGCAGTCCCTATACAGGAGACATACTTTAACACTAATAATACTAATGATTAATAATATTATATTTTTGAGAACAGATGTAGTTTTTTAAAGTTATGACTATATAAGTAGTGAATGGCTAAAATTAGGCATAGACTTAAAATAAATTATTTAAAAGTGAGTTAAAATGTACCTGGGTAACTAAATAATACCTTGTATGTCTTTAAATGTTGAAGAGCGTATTGCATTTTCACAAATCGAAAATTAAGTAAATAATTATTTTGTAATTAGGCTGAGTAATTATTACACCCGGCCATATGATGCCATATGGTTGCTGGCGCCCCGCGGGCAAGCTTAACTTTTAAGAATAATCATTGAAATGTTTGCAAGTAAAAAAAAAACAAACTTGTGTTTAGGAAATAAGTTTATTACCTAGTTTTTCTTTTTTTTTAAACTAACAATGAGCAATAATTGTTTAATTATTTATTAAACATGTATTTGGAAAGTATGAACAATTTAGCCTACTGTGGGCAGTATGTACAACTAGCCAACCGTGGGCAGTATGAAAAATTAAACTACTTTGGGCAGTATTGACGATTAGCCTACCCTGGGTAATATAAACAATTAGCCTACCGATGACATTGTTATTTCCCTAGGCTTTGGATCAGCAAATCTTTTTATCTTTTTTAAAAAAATAAAACTTTCTATTTTTCTTCCATGGTGCCAACATGCAATGTTTTGTTTTTTTACTATTTTGGAAGAGCGTTAATGACGCCTTAAGCACATGACATTCGGGGCAACTGCCCGAGGTTCCGGTGCCTTGAGCCGGCCCTGCTCCCTATTATGAGTTATGAGCCGAAGGCTTACTTCATATTTGTTCGTAGGATATATGGATATTATTATTAGAAATTATTTTGAAACTTCACACGTTTAAAGACTTTAATTACATGGTATTAAACTTACATTTCCATCAATATTAAGGTCTTTAATTTCAATATAGTTCTCGTAATGTGCAATAAGGATAGGTGTTAATTATAAATTGTATAATGGTATCTTGTTTAAAAATATAGTTATTATTCATATTATTTCAATGGATTCGACTCCATGTATGTTGATCTAGAGAAATTGAAAATTAAAAAAATATGATATTATTTAAAATGTATTTTTAAATTAAAACTTAAGAATTTAACGGGGGGATACAAATAGAGCACGTAGCATAAATTATTATATTGCAACCGTTTGTGTTTTCTTTAAATGTGCTACTTTAAAAAAAAAAAAAGTAATAAAATAACAAGGTTTTACAAAAATACTTACCCAATATTTATTAAATTCCCAGCTGCCAGATTTTTTCTTCTTTTAAAAAAAAAAAAATCATTATAATAAACAATCCTCCCTAACTATTTGCACGCACTTTAAAAATGAATAAAAAAAATTAGATGAGAATCCAGTAGAAAGCATTTTTTTTAAAAACGTTTATGAATGTGAAATAACATTTCGATTCTCAAGCCAAGTCCATTTTTATGTTAGTAATTATAGAAATAATTCTTCTTCCTGGAATCGTCAATTCAAAAATAAATTACATGGATTTGTTTGCTTGTTTTTGTTTTTTTCCTGTTTTTTTTCTCAAATTTGTTAAGGTATATCGAAAAGACACATTTTAATTTATCTGCTCGATAAAATCGACTGGGTCGTGTCACAATCACAATGTCTTGTATATTATAACAGAGGCGAAGTAGTCCAGATAGTGAATAAATAACATTATCAATCACAATGCGAAATACATCTCATAAAAATCCGAACATACTTGGTAGGCCTACTAATATTATATTAATCTCAATACTTCAATTAATAGCTTCTGGATATTCTTCTTCACTTCTTACAAACTTAATAAAGTATCAACACACTGTAGACTGTTCAATCTTCTCACATAAACTTTTTATAACTGTCATTTATAATTCAACCTCCATATCTTGTTTTTTTTTTCTCGCTCTGTAAGAATTTACCAGCGTACTCCCCAAGAAGTCTCAAAACCAAATGGGAACTAATACGTCCCGGAAAAGACTAAGAGAGTTGACTGAATGGCTGTTTTTTTTTCATTTGTGAAATAATTTACTTTAGATGTCTAGTGTTCAAATTGTTTTATTTATATGCGAAAAATGAACAATGCAATCAAAGCACATTTCCATTTGTTTGGATCAATAAAATAATCGTATCTAATCTTATCTTATCTTATTATTACAATCAAGAAAATTTTGGAATTTTATACTTAATGTTTACATAATTTTCTTCAGATAAATCACACATTAATAAATATATGATGTTATTTGTAAAAATTTCATGTCTCCCTAACATAATAATGCAGTTTATAGATGATTGATAAAAATGAACAGTTCTGGAAACCCATACAAATGTATAGATAGCCCTTTCTACAAAACATTTTTTTTCTCTTTGACACTGATAAAACTTGATAATATTTAGAAAAATATATGTTATTACAAGTACAAAGACTCTTCTTCTCCAGTTACGTTCACAGTGTAAAATAAAGCTATCAGTGCTTTTTGTGATGGAAAATATTTTTTGAAGGAATGTTTAAAAAAAAATGTTTTTGTTTAAAATTGATTACTTATTTCAAGAAGTTAACCCCAACACTAGATAAAATAAACATTAAAAGCCACATTACCATTTAGTAATATATATATATATATATATATATATATATATATATATATATATATATATGAGTATAACCAGTGGCGTAGCTAGGGGAGGGGGTCCGAATTCGAAAGTCCCCCCGGGCCCCTACTTGAGGGGGGCCCCCAAAGGCGTGTCCGAATTTTTTTTTTACATTAAATAATGTCGAATGTCAAAATGCAGGGGCCCCTGAAGAAACCAAGCCCCCCGGGCCCCCAAATCCCCCCAAATCCCTAGCTACGCCACTGAGTATAACGCAAGCAGGTCGCTTGACTTTTCGAAGCCCTCGATCACTTTTAAGTTTTGTCCTCCCCCACATTGCACTCAAAGTTGTTAATTAAAAATGATTTAAAATATTCGAGGTCCCCTGCAGCCGTAGGTCTGCTGAGCCAACACAATGGCTCTGAGGTTAAATGACACCCACGGTACATTTTAAACTAGCGTCTTACTCTTCCGTTGCTCACCAATTAACAATAGAATATTGCAAAACTATGTTCTAAAATGCATTCTTGCGTTTTGAATTTATCAAAAAATTTCTGTGTTCTGTAATTATTTAAGGGACGAGAATAACCTAATGCAAAAAGTATACCCTCAAGGTCGAAAGAACTGGAATAAATTTAGCTCATGTTGTGCTGGGGCGGAGTTAGCGATATCCTTGACCATTATAATGGCTTATTTTGGCGCTTCCCATCCGAATGTCTGATATGCCCCCTCAAAATTTTCTGAAAGAAACACAGAATTCAAATGTGAGCCAAAATTCATCCTTGCACTTTGGGTCAGCCCGAGAGTCTTCGACACCCTCTATTTCTGCACTCCCCTTCGTTCACGCTGATCAGTTTGACAGTCGGGGGTTGAATCTAAAGGTTTTGCCAAATGATTGCTCTGAGGCGCGCCACAACTGCAGTCCAGTTTATGTAAGGCACTAGGCGCAATAATGCTTCCGACGAACGTCTCCCCCCCCCCAAACTCCTTTCCCCCTGATCAATAGAAACACTGAATTCAGGTATACTCGAAAATGCACCTCTTGATTTTGAAATAATCAAAATATTATCTTGGGGGTTGAATCTAAAGGTTTTGCCAAATGATTGCTCTGAGGCGCGCCACAACTGCAGTCCAGTTTATGTAAGGCACTAGGCGCAAAAATGCTTCCGACGAACGTCTCCCCCCCCCCCAAACTCCTTTCCCCCTGATCAATAGAAACACTGAATTCAGGTATACTCGAAAATGCACCTCTTGATTTTGAAATAATCAAAATATTATCTGGGCAGGCGACTCAACAGACCAATCCTTCGCACCCCCGTTCACAATAAAAATTATTCTGCATTTATCCGAAAATGCCTCCCCTTCATATAATAAAAGGTGACACCTGGGCCACTTCTACGCCACTGGCGTGTGTTTAGCGCCAGGGGACAAGATTCATTTTTATACCACCTTCCCCTCAACTCTGAAACCTATTATTTGTATCCATTAAGTACCACAACGGCCCATTTTAGCGCCCCCAGGAGCCTGGCAACATCTACCCTTCTTCCCCTTTCAGCTACGCATCTAGCCGATGGCACTACCCTCTCCCCCACCCCGAGGAGCCTGAAAGAAACACTGCTTGCTATGGTTACGCCCCTTGCTTAGAAAAATGTCGGTGGTGGGGCACACTTTTTTTTAGGGGCGCCATTTTCGGTCCACTATTTATACTTTTATTATTATTATAACACACTAACGACGACAAATTTTAAGGATTACACATCATAATAAGCCACGTGTACTTCGTCAGTCGAAATCGACAATGACCGACTTAACCACGAGTTAGAGTAGGGGCCGGTCCAGGTCGTTATAAAGTGAAGTTATTTCAATGGTTAGTGAGTCTACTAGCTAGTATGAGACTTCTTAGTAGCAGAGGAGTCTATTAATCAATGTTATACGTTAATTGTAAAATGTATTGCGTATTAAATTAACTTAAAATGATATAAATTACAGTGAGATTCATAAGATGAAAACATCTTATTGCCTCATGTTATAGCCTCATATTCCCAGAACTGATGCCATTCTTACCCTCTGCTTTGCAAGGCTCCCGCCTATGGACCCCCTTGAAAAAAAGTGACCCATTTTTAGCCGGGGGTGGGGGAATGTAGATGGGACGGGGACCTCATTTGATCTTGAACTTGAACGCAGACCTGGTCTTCAGCGCGCAAATTATAGTTCTAATGACATCTCTGACATATGCATACCTGCCATTTAGATAGAATTAGGCGAAGAAAAGAGACAAAGTAAGGAAATAACGCAAGCCTACAAGTCGTGACTTTTCCCCAAGACGGTAATTATCAAAGTGAGTAGCAGAAGCCCACCCTGACTAAATGCCGTCTAGGGTAAACTCCAAATTAGCTGTCACCTACCTTGGCTAAATACCACCCAGGGTAGCTCCAAAATAGCTGTCACCTACTTTGGCTAAATACCACCCAGGGTAGCTCCAAAATAGCTGTCACCTACCTTGGCTAAATACCACCCAGGGTAGCTCCAAAATAGCTGTCACATACCTTGGCTAAATACAACCCAGGGTAAACTCAAAAAGTGCGCCCTTACCTTGACTAGATGCCACCCAGGGTGAACTCCAAAGTTAACTCCTACCTTGGCTAAATGCCGCTCAGGGGGAACTCCAAAAGTTCAATAAAGCAAACATCGATTATATAAAGTTAAGAATATATTATTATGACGCCCATCAATTATCGCTCCTTTCACACTCCCCAGATACGTCTCTGATTGAAGCAAAATTTCCACTGGCCAGTGGGTCTCCGCTGGGGCTCACCCGACACGATTTCTTATTAAAAATCGTTCCCAGATAGATAACACAGAAGACATGCGAGGGTTTTCGATATTTTATTTTGACCTCCATGTTATCGAACAACCAAAACACAAAAACATAATTATACCCCGTCATGGTATTAGACAAAAATAGTCGATAAAATCCTGCAGGAATGTCCGTGGCGTGAAACAGATGACTCAAATATTGGATGGATTCGGGTAGTTCATCGACGAACTGGCTGTGTGAATTAATTGCTGCGAGAGTTCTCCCCATTGGTCGATTACGATTACACGCGATAGTCATAGAATCAGAATTTGACGTTCTTGCAGAGTCGATTCAAAGACTTTTTTTCTCCCACCTTAATCGTGTATTCGTGTCTGCAATATTTCCTGTTCGACGTTCTCATGCAGTCCGTTAGAATATTTCTACCTTGTATTTACCCAACACTTTATGGCACCTTGGACAGCGGTGCTCAGTGTCCTGTGCACGTTCGTGAAAAAGCGGAATTAAACAACACCTATGGATAAAGCAAAGAAGTTACGGGATAAACATACTTAATAATATTACAAATAATAAAGTTCATGTCAAAATCACGCTTCATCCCTAATAAAGGCTCGAAGCACGGTACTAAATTAATCATGTAATGACTATTTATATTTTTCCACAAATAAAATACTTAACTGAACAATACAAAATCTACATCGAGGAATGTGAGCAAACTGGAAGCAAAGAGGTAGACTACATAACCCTTGCACGTGAGTGCGAAAAAGATGTGTTTTCAATTTAGTTTAGAAAGACTGCAGTGCCTGGCTCTTCTGAGAGTGACAGGAAGGGCGTTCCAGATTCTTGAGGCAGCAAACGCGAAAGTGCGCCTTCCGTAGGTCTCAGGGTGGACTCGAGGTATCTAGAGTTTGCCATTATCGGATGAACGGAGTGATCTTGCGGGTACATAAGACGTCATGAGCTCTTTGAGATAGGACGGCGTCATGAGGTCATACAAGCAGCGGTATCACAGAGTTGCAATTTTGTACTCTATGCCAGCACGGACCGGCAGTCAATGCAGCTCTCTCGGAAGAGTTTTAGCATGGTCAAATTTGCGTTTGCGCATAATAAAGCGAGCCGCATTATTCTGTGCTTATGAATTTTATCTTGGAGCGTAGCCGGAAGACCCACCATGAGAGCATTGTATATTAGTCCATGTGTGATAGTGTTGGCACTAATGTGAACATAAGCCTCTTTGATGCACCAAACGTTACAAAAGGTCTGATATGACTTATTTTGCACATCTCTAGGTAAACCAGCTTGCAAAGCATGTTAATGTGATTTTGCAGTTAGTGTTCTGTCTAAGTAGATACCCAGGTTTCGCACTGTTTGAGCAAACTCAATCTGAAAACCTTAGAGAGTAAGGGGTGGTGTGTTATTTACAGATGTTTGCATCTGAGCGGTAGCATCTGAGTGGTAGCAATGGGATCAGCTCAGTCTTTTCGTTCAATTTGAGCTCGTTTATTGTCATCCTGTGCTTAACTGACTCCATGCACTGTCTTCTGTGTCATACTTAGAAGTTGAGGGAACTGGGAGGGGATCACAGACTGCTGAAATCGGGTATCATCTGCTAACATGTGATATAGCATTTCAAACTGCTTGATCACTGCGCTCAGAGGCTGCATGTACATAGTGAAAAGCATCGGGCCTAGGACCGAGTCATGGGGTTCTCCGAACTCGATAATAGATTGCTTCTAGGTCAAGCCTTTTGCGATAACTGTTTGGACCCGATTTGTCAGTTTCGAGCATCCGATCCAGTGACCTCCACAAATTCGCTCAAGGAAAGCCGTTAAACGGTGAGAATTTTGGGGCATCGGTGCAACTAGTTTGGCCCTTAACACCCGCAATAGGAATTGTTTATGAAATATGATTGTCTGTGGGTTTTCAAACTGTTGGGTGTTACAGAAAAGTCCCAATTTATAACACTGATCATTTTCGAATCTTAAATTTTTCACCGCGTTCGGATTTAATGAAAGAGGGCAGGTGAGAAATGGGTTAGTAGGTCGGGGAGTGAATTTGTGATGAGTTGGGTAAGGGTCGGGTACGTGCTAGGATATGTTGTTTTTTGTTTGCTTTTTAAAAAAAAAAATTGTGGGGAGGGGGAGGTTGGGTGGCCCGGGGGGGGGGTTCAGGTACATACCAAGTCAATATCGAACAAACAACATATCAGGTACATAGCCCGTCAATACCAACATACAACATGTAAGATACATTCACATACAATACCAAAATACAACATGTAAAATATGGGTATGTTGTTTTTTGTTTGGTGTTTAAAAAAAAAAATTGGGGGGGGGGGGGGGTGGGGTGGCCCGGGGGGGGGGTTCAGGTACATACCAAGTCAATATCGAACAAACAACATATCAGGTACATAGCCCGTCAATACCAACATACAACATGTAAGATACATTCACATTCAATACCAAAATACAACATGTAAGATACTCTCACATTCATTACCAACATACAACACATCAGGTACATACCCAGTCAGCACCAACACGCAACACATCAGGTACATACCCAGTCAACACCAACACACAACACATCAGGTACATGCCCGGTCAAAACCAACACGCAACACATCAGGTACATACCCGGTCAACACCAACACGCAACACATCATGTACCTACCCGGTCAACACCAACACGCAACACATCATGTACCTACCCGGTCAAGACCAACATGCAGCACAGCGTCCACGCAGCGTTTCCCCTGACTTTCTCCGTCGCCGTGTACACCAGATTACCGCAGTGCGTACACTGAATGTGAACCGGGACCTTGTGGAAACGTGGGGGCTCGTACTCCTTGGCGAAGGACTCCCGGTTTTTGACGACGACCGACTCCCTCTTCTTGTGGGGGGAAGACGCCAGCGGGGAGCCCGATTTCTCGTTGGGCTTGGGCGTGGGGCGATCTACGCAGCCAGTCTGGTGGGGTGGTATTTGTGTGGGGGGAGTGGGGATGTACACATTACCATACTGGTCATCACTTTCCAGAGTTTCCGTCGACTGCTGTCGGTTTTTCTTAACTGGAAAGAAATAAGGAATGCGTTCAAGTAAAGACATTCGAGGGTTTCAAATAGAAACTTTTGGTGGTTTTGAAAAATTATCGACCGATCTTGATTGGGCAGGCGCAACATTTAGATGAGAGCCGTGGGGTCAGCAAAGGTGTTGGCTGGCCGTAACTGGGTCGTCAGCTGGTCACAGCACGGGTGTCAGCTGGTTACAGCTGGGATGTCAGCTAGTCACAGCACGGGTGTCAGCTGGTCACAGCACGGGTGTCAGCTGGTCACAGCACGGGTGTCAGCTGGTCACAGCACGGGTGTCAGCTGGTCACAGCACGGGTGTCAGCTGATCACAGCACGGGTGTCAGCTAGTCACAGCATGGGTGTCGCCTTTTTACAGCAGTGATGTCAGCTAGTCACAGCACGGGTGTCAGCTGGTCACAGCACGGGTGTCAGCTGGTCACAGCACGGGTGTCAGCTGGTCACAGCACGAGTGTCAGCTTGTTACAGCAGGGCTGTCAGCTGGTCACAGCTGGGGTGTCAGCTATTCACGGCAAGGGTGTTGGCGTAATGAGGTGGCGAGCTAGTTTGGACCAGGCCGCTTGGTACAGCTTCAGTCAGTGCACAGAGCAATTCGGATCTTATCATTTATAAATGGCTGCTTGAAAATTTTTTGGGGAATCTTGAGCTCCAGAATTAACTTGATCTAATTCTAAATTTTTATACTCTATTATTAATAGCACCAGTAACTCAAATTATTTGACCAAAAAAAAATAAATAATAATTTATGCAACAACTTATAAAACTTTGAACATTTAGGAGCAAAGATATCCAGTCATCGAGCGAAGGGGACCGCAATTATTTACAAAGTTTTACAACGAATACAGGTTCTGCTTTTCATCCAAGCTGCCTTAGATAATTCACTCCGAGGTCAGTTCTAAAATAAGCAGTAGACTACTTAAACAAAATATATTTGCTGTCATTATTTTTTTTTGTACAGTTTAACATTTTTGACATTGTGATTATGATTTTCCCATGTCTCTTACAGATACCCATGAGCAGCACTGTACATGTTACGAAAACGTTCATGCGATTCCCGGAATGTCTTTCGGGGCCGGATAAAACGTTTCAGTGGGTCACATTAGCCCACGGGCCTTAGGTTGCCCACGGGCCTTAGGTTTCCCACGGGCCTTAGGTTGCCCACGGGCCTTAGGTTTCCCACGGGCCTTAGGTTTCCCACGGGCCTTAAGTTTCCCACGGGCCTTAGGTTTCCCACGGGCCTTAGGTTTCCCACGGGCCTTAGGTTTCCCACGGGCCTTAGGTTGCCCACGGGCCTTATGGGCCTTAGGTTTCCCACGGGCCTTAGGTTTCCCACGGGCCTTATGTTTCCCACGGGCCTTAGGTTTCCCACGGGCCTTAGGTTGCCCACGGGCCTTAGGTTTCCCACGGGCCTTAGGTTGCCCACGGGCCTTAGGTTTCCCACGGGCCTTAGGTTTCCCAAGGGCCTTAGGTTTCCCACGGGCCATAGGTTGCCCACGGGCCTTAGGTTTCCCGCCTCTGGTTTAGGTACACCCAAAATGCATGTAATGGCAGAAGGGATGCTGTTGATAAGACGCGTCCACAAAATATATTAGGTACTGTTACATAAGTTTCATAGAGGAAGGAATGTTAGTTATCATTATCACATTGCCGACGGATCCTGCACAAAATAACGTTAAATAACGTATGTATGTCCGCCAGTAGTTTAGTAATGATAGATACATTCAGCCCATGCGCAACTTTGGCGAACTGTTAACATAGAAATAGAGCACTTTGTGATTTTAGTGAGGTAAATCATTGTAACTTACATATCATGAGTTAATTATTAATCCAAAGAGTAGGGGTTAAAACATGTTCAGCCCAACAAACCACAATGGCTACATCACCACATCGGGACAGCACTACATAACACAGCTACAAGACCGCACAGCCGTACCGAATAAGGAACCAAATCTGGAGGCGGATGGTGCCCGTGTCTTGACTTTCACATCTTGATCATTTTCTGTCCTGTCTTTGTTTGTGATCATTGCTTCATTTTACTGAATGGGCTGCGTGTCAAGACGAGACCGAAACGGTGCACGGATGGACACACTAAAAATCGCTTTGAAATGGTGCGCTCAACTGAAATGATGAATGTGAAATTAATCCAGTTATATCTAGAGACATTTTAAGCAGAGACGTGCCAAAGCAAAGCTGAACCCTGCGAAAAACCTCAGTTTTTCGCGCCACCTTCTAAAAACTTTATAGTTATATGAACAAACATGATTTTATTGATACAGATATTGTATACGTATATTACTATGTATATGGCATCCTCCCATCTTCGCGAGACGATAGAGTAGCTATGGACACTTCAACAAATGGTTCGTTAGGCCGATCCTGGAATGGCAATCTGGGCTGCATTTATCCCAGAAGAATCTTGACTCCTGGTTGGATTTAACCTTCCGTATTGTTCGTTTGTTTGCTTGTTTGTTTCGCGCATCTTCTGCCTTTTTGACTCCTTCATACACTGCTGTTCGCCAGCTGTAACGTTGCTCAGCCATGATCTCCCATTCGTTGATTTCTGTTTTGGCTTCCCTCATGCTCCTTTTGCAAATGCCCATACATCGCAGGCGTGGCCGTCCAATAAGTCTTGTCCTTAGTGCCAATTGTTCCATTAATGCCTCACCATTGCTCTGTCGCTGGCTCACAATTGTTCTGTCACCGAATCACCATTGCTCTGTCACTGACTCACCATTGTTCTGTCACTCACTCACTATTGTCCTGTCACTAACTCACCATTGTTCTGTCACTTATTCACCATTTTCCTGCCCATGACTAGCCATTGTTCTGTTACTGACACATCATTGTTCTGTCACTGACTCACCATTGTCCTGTCCCTGAATCACCATTGTCCTGTCACTGACTCATCATTGTCCTGTCACTTACTCACCGTTGTCCTTTCACTGACTCACCATTGTTCTGTCCCTCACTCACCATTGTCCTGTCACTAACTCACCATTTTTCTGTCACTTACTCACCATTGTCCTGCCGATGACTAACCATTGTTTTGTCACTGACTCACCATTGTCCTGTTACTGCCTCACCATTATTCTGTATTTAAAAGTAAACGCTGATCAGTATAAGAAATATCTGCTGTATATCGATACTGAATGAAGCTAATCTAGAGGCTTCAATCTCAGATGTTATTGTTTTCATAAATTTAACAGGTAATCGGTGTTTGGTGTCTCAGACGATTAATTTCCAAACACACAGGTAATTCTGAAGTTCGGTAGGCTTCCAATTGTTGTACTGTAGAATAAGTTAGTAATATATTTGTTTACGCCGAAAGTGTAGAATTTTTAAAGTAAGAAAAGTCTTTGGTTGAATTTTTTATACATATTTTTTGGCCATGTCTATGATAATAATATTAATAAAGGTCATTTCAAAAACACGCTTCATCCTTAATTAAAGCTCGAAGCGCGATACAAAGTATAAGTATTTCCACAATAAAATACAAAACGAAAAAAAAAAAAAAAAATCTACGTACAAGGAAATGGACAATACAAGCCAATATACATCGAGGAAAAGGAACAAGCCGGAAACAAGGAGGCAGACTACATCCCCCCAGCAGGTGAGTGAGAAAAAGATGTGTTTTCAACTCAGTTTGTAAAGATTGCAGTGTCTGGCTGTTTCTGAGAGCGACAGAAAGAGCGTTCCCGGTTCTTGGGCCAGCAAAATCGAAAGTGCGCCTTCCGTAGGTCTCAAGGTGGACCCACTGTATCCTGAGTTTGCCACTATTGCACGAACGGAGTGATCTTGTGGGTACATAAGGCGTCATGAGCGCTCTTGAGATAGGACGACGCCAGGTCATATAAACAGCGGTAGCACAGAGTAGCAATTTTGTACTATATGCCAGCCAATGCAGCTCTCGCAGAAGTATTTTAGCATGGTCAAATTTGCTTTTGCGCTGAACAAGGCGAGCCGCATTATTCTGTGCTTTTTGAATTTCATCTAGGAGCGTAGCCGGAAGACCCACCAAAAGAGCATTGCAGTAGTCCATGCATTATAGCACGATTGATGACATCAGCCTCTTTGATGCATCAAACGTTAAGAAAGGTCTGATATGGCTAATTATTCGCAGCTCTAGATAAAATCTAGAAAAGCATGTTAATGTGATTTTCCATAGTTCGTGTTCTGTCTAAGTAGACACCCAGGTTTCGCACTGTTTGAGCAAGCTCAATCTGCACACCTTAGAGAGTAAGGGATGGTGTGTTATTTACAGATTTTTGCATCTGAGCGGTAGCAATCGGGATCAGCTCAGTCTTTGTTATCGTTCAATTTAAGCTCGTTTATCCAATGCTTAACTGACTCCATTGTCTTCTGTGTCACACTAAGAAGCTTAGAAAACTGAGAGTGGATGACTGACGGATGAAGTTGGGTATCATCTGCTAACATGTGATATATCATGTCAAACTGCTTGATCACTTCACCTAGGGGCTAAACGTACATCATGAAAAGCCCCGGGCCTAAGATCGAGCCCTGGGGTACTCCGAATGCATGCCTTGTTAGCTGATTATTAATGGTGACACCTAGGTTTGGTTATATTCTTTCTGGCAACATGTCTCTCGATAATCACATCTCTCACAATAGGGGCTCACCATACACCGCTATCCGTCAGATCAGCTCAATCTGAAACTACCTTACAATAAGCGCAACAAAACCCTAGTCTATGCTCTTGTTATCTCTCGCCATGACTATTGCAAAAACTATAAAAGTTTCAAAACTCAGCTGCTAGGCTAGTTCTAAAGGAAAAAAAAACAACGTGATCACGTCACACCACTACTTCATTCACTTCATTGGCTCCCTTTGAAAGCACGTATTGACTAAAAGCTCTCTGTTCTCTGTCATACCTTTTTCTCTGATCCCTGCCCTTCCTATCTAACCAAACTTCTCTCTGTCTATTTACCCCCACGACAGCTTCGCTCCTCCGCAGACTCGCGTATTCTTTCTGTTTCCAAGACACGCACTAAAACATATGGTGAACGATCTTTCTCTTTCTGCGCCCCCAAACAATGGAATTCTCTTTCACTATACATCCTCAATTTATCGACCATCCAGGCCTTCAAAATTGCACTCAAAACATATCTCTGGAAACTCTACTATCCCTCTGATTCACTCCTCTAACAGATAAACGATGCTGCTGGTTGCTGTCCATGGCGTGACATGTAAAAGTTACGGGGTGGGTGTTGTGAATATATATTTGTTATTGTATTGTTTTTATACAGTTGTATTTTAAATTAATAAATGTATGTTATTTTTTAATGTCTCGATTATGTTTGCTAATATTTTTATATGCAGCGCGGTGAGCCCAGCACTAGGCTGGGGTACTGCGCCATGTAAGACCACTGTAATAATAAATAATACTAATAATACTAATGTCTCTACCTCCTTTATACTGTGATTATCTATTGGGAGATCTGCATCTGGGTGATTCACCCTCCGGAAATAAACAACAATGTCATTGGTATGTATTGTATGGGAGAATGCAACCTGGAGGCGCTCCTGTATTTATTTCGCTAGTTAATGATGTATGGTTTTTTCACCATGACATATTGTGGGCGATTTGTAAACAAAATTCAGTTAACATCCTTAAATATTTGAATTTACACCTAACAAAAAAGTTTTTAAACATATGTTGTGTTTGGATAGTGTTAAATACGGATGAGAAGTCTAGGAAAACCACATTAGCATATTGTTTGGAGCTGTCTAAGCGATGGTCCTTTACAAACAAGCTTTTGGAAGTACGTATGTTCAGCCCAACGTTCAGGTATATGGCGAGAGGCTTAAAGTTGTAAATTGCGTCTCATACGTTGGCAGTACACTGTCCCAAAGCAATTTCAACCTTCGAATAGCAGGAGCCAGTGCAACTAATTGCAGATGGTCCAGGAGTGGTACCAGCACTGAAACTACAATGAAGGTAACTAAGGAGGCTGTGCTCCCTGCGCGTATCTAGTCATGTTAAACGAGGCCGGTCTATAAACGCCATGCAAAAAATTGAACCACATTCATGTGACAAGTCTCAGGAAAATTAACAAAATATTAAATGCCAGGACAGGGTCCCAGACATTGATGTAATCGCACAGCCAGGTCATCACGGCATCTTTGCCACCTAAATGCTGAGCGGGACATCTTGTGCGAATATCAGACGACCACTTGAGCTCGAACATGGAGGGCGGTTTTCTGGTGGGCAGAAGGAGCGCTTTAAAGACAACCTTGCAGCCTCACGAGTACTGCTTCTAGCCGATATTCCAAGCAATTGATATCTGCCGCCAAACGGGTTCAACACAATATTTAGAATGCGACACCACCATAGTTTAGAATATCAAATAATAGCCTTTGATTTCACCAAAATAGTTTATAATTCCGTATAATAGACTAATTTCACCACAATAGTTTTAGAATTCCATATAGTAGACTGATTTCACCACAGTAGTTTAGAATGTCACTGGAGAGCCCGTGATTTGTATACAACTCCCCACCGCCTCCCCGATTTTTACTTTCGTCCAATAACATTATAAAAACAAGATCCACTAAGTGATGCTTCACTTAAGTAACATTTTATTATTACTAAAACAAAGCAATGTTTCATTTGATCAATAAATAAAAACAAGTTTCAACAGAAATAAAATTTCTTCAGTGGACATTCCTTTCACCCATCAGTGGTCGTTGATTCACAATGCTGGATCCACTGAACAACCGCTGACAATCTTTCAGAGAAATGCTTGTTGAAGAAACTAAATCCAGCGTCGGTTTCTGCAGCAAGCAGGAGCGGTTCCTTCCTGAGCGCGTATTTTCTCAGCTCATCTGGCGGACTCCTGAAGCTGTTTAATTTTCGCAACCTCCTCACGAAACGCCCCTGAAAGATACACATGGTGTGGAGCATTTGGTCATGGAACTTGATAAACCTGCAACAGAGGGAAAACAATAAAAAAATAAAATGAAGACCAAACACTCTTTATGGTCTCGGTGGTGCTCGTTGAGTGCCTAACTGCATTGATTGTATGTGCGATTTAAATTCATGGCCTAATCAACTTACCAGACCGTTGTACGGCTTATTCGGTAATTTCCGAATCTGCCGCTATAGCGCGTTACTAATTTTCGGTACTTTGCCTACTACGTGAAAAAATGAGTCAAAAACTAAAAATAACCAATCAATCCATTGCAAATATCTTCCATCCTGTGTTTGAATTGACTTTGTATGGTTTGACGTGAAAAAAAAATCTGAAAATTCACAATGAAACGAGTGGCTGATGAACCAAGCACTGCTGCAGGAAAGCAAACCAGTTCTGGGCTTATCACAGCCAACCCCCACCCATGAAAGGAACCCTGCCCTCAACGAATGACCCCCAGGAACTCATTTTCCAGAGATTTTCTCTGGGATATCGTCTAATCATATCCGTACCCATCCCCGGTTGTCTTGACGTAGAGTCTTCCCACTGGATATGGTGGGCCCGGACGAGAGAGTGAGGTTGACGCCGCGCAACTCTTCCTCACCTTAAACAACACAAAAAGTCACCCGCGCAAGTCACCAGTCACCGGACAACTCGATGGTCAACGTCGATCTTCGACGGCCGAACGATAATAATAAATAATCTGTGTTGTGGGCACGGAAAAGCACTCAAGGTACCAGAGTCAAAATGCTGGAGTGTCTTACAAAGACAATACGTATACAAGAAGGTGAAGATTAAATTCTGGTGCTCACTTTGCAAGGAGTACCTCTGTGTGAAACAAGGTTCATCCTTCTGGGTGGATTGTCACACAAAGGTGGAATATTGGCGCTAGATGAACGGTGGTCCTATTTTCTGCAATGTCCCTAAGTCCCATCTTATTCCAACCACTAAGACTTGTGAGCATGTCACTAACATTATTTCTATGTTATGTTGGTTTTTTCCTCTTTAATGTTCAGGAACCCAGGAATAAGGGACAGTTGGGTTAAGGGTCCCAGGGCTGGTAGGGTTAAGCAACCCCTAAACATAAAGTGTTTTTTTAAACGTGTATATGCATCACTTATTTCTCTTGTATGTATTAAGCTTCTGGTATGACTGCTTCCATTTTCGACTGCTTCCATTTTCGACTGCTTCCTAACAAGCTGGCTGCTTCCTATTTAGCGTATTTGGTATTTAAGTGATTATCTTAGCTTTTGCTGTATGCTTTGTATTTTGTGGCGCATATTTGGGTATGCGAAATGGCGTTGTTAATGTTGTTATGTTTATAGCGGGAGTGGCAGTGATGGCGTAGTTAGTAATGGAGTGTTAGTGTCACAGACCAAATTGGCTGTGAGTTTACACACGACACTTTTATGTCAGGATGGCGTAGTAATTTGATCATATAGACGTTGTAACAACTTATTAATCACGAGAAAAGAGCGAACTAGTTTCTAGAGCGGAGATAGACTGCACGCTTCAGTGGGGCGAGGGAGTACATGATTTTATCTGACAGGGATCAGACATCTTTTGATTTTCTCTTGTATGGATTATTGAAGTATTGCAGTATTGAAGTATTGAAGTATTGAAGTATTGAAGTATTGAAGTATTGAAGTATTGAAGTATTGAAGTATTGAAGTATTGAAGTATTGAAGTATTGAAGAAGTATTGAAGTATTGAAGTATTGAAGTATTGAAGTATTGAGGTATTGAAGTATTGAAGTATTGAGGTATTGAAGTATTGAAGTATTGAAGTCTTGAAGTCTTGAAGTATTGAAGTATTGAAGAAGTATTGAAGTATTGAAGTATTGAAGAAGTATTGAAGTATTGAAGTATTGAAGTATTGAAGTATTGAGGTATTGAAGTATTGAAGTATTGAAGTCTTGAAGTCTTGAAGTATTGAAGTATTGAAGTATTGAAGTATTGAAGTCTTGAAGTATTGAAGTATTGAAGTCTTGAAGTATTGAAGTATTGAAGTATTGAAGTATTGAAGTATTGAAGTATTGAAGTATTGAAGTCTTGAAGTATTGAAGTATTGAAGTATTGAAGTATTGAAGTCTTGAAGTATTGAAGTATTGAAGTCTTGAAGTATTGAAGTATTGAAGTATTGAAGTCTTGAAGTATTGAAGTATTGAAGTATTGAAGTCTTGAAGTCTTGAAGTATTGAAGTATTGAAGTATTGAAGTATTGAAGTATTGCAGCATTGAAGTATTGAAGTATTGAAGTCTTGAAGTATTGAAGTATTGAAGTATTATGATTCAATTGTGATGTGGAATATTATACAAGTGTGTTATTATTGCATCTTAGAATTATTGCAGGATATCCTCCTGGCAAGTCTTACTATTATTGTGTTTAATTTATATAATAAAAAAAATTGTAAATCATTGGATGTTATCATTACTTATTGAGTGAGAGAGGAGCAGATGTAGATTAATCATAACTACATCGGCTTGACCTCGAAGAAATCTAATCTCGAATTCGGAGTACCCCAGGGCTCGGTCCTAGGCCCGATGCTTTTCACGATGTACATTCAGCCCCTGGGTGCAGAGATCAGGCAGTTTGACATGTTGTATCACATGTTCGCGGACGATACACAACTTCATCAATCCGTGATCACTTCTCAGTTCCCTCAGCTGCTCAGTATGACACAGAAGACAATGGAGTCGGTAAAGCACTGGATGACCATTAACAAGCTCAAATTAAATGATGATAAGACTGAGCTGCTCCCCATTGCGACCGCTCAGAAGCAGAAATCTGCAAATAACACGACATCCATTACTCTCTCAGGTGTGCGTATTGAGTTAGCTCAAACAGTGCGGTACCTGGGTGTCTACCTAGATAGAAGACTAACTTTTGAAAGTCATATTAACATGCTATGCAGGGCGATTTTTCTGGAGCTGCGCAGGATTAGTCAAATCAGGCCCTTCCTAACAATTGATACAACAAAGAGGCTGATGTCTGTAACTTTTGAAAGTCATATTAACATGCTATGCAGGGCGATTTTTCTGGAGCTGCGCAGGATTAGTCAAATCAGGCCCTTCCTAACAATTGATACAACAAAGAGGCTGATGTCTGCATTTGTGCTATCACGCATGGACTATTGCAATGCTCTCAAGGTGGGTCTTCCAGCTACGCTCCTGGATAAAATTCAAATAGCACAGAATAATGCGGCTCGCATAGTTCTCCGCAAATTCGACCATGCAAAAACACTTCTGAGAGAGTTGCATTGGCTGCCGGTGCGTGCTCGCATAGAGTACAAAATCGCAACTTTGTGCTATCGCTGCTTACATGACCTGGCGCGTCCTATCTGAAAGAGCTGCTGACGCCTTATGTACCCAGTAGAGAGCTCCGCTCATCCGATAGTGGCAAACTCTCGACACCACGTGTTTGCCTTGAGACTTACGGAAAACGCACTTTCGCATTTGCTGGTCCAACAATTTGGAACGCCCTTCCTGTCGATCTTAGAAACAACCAGACACTGGAGTCCTTTAAAACCGATCTAAAGACACATCTATTTCACAAATACCTTCTGGGATGATTGTCTACCTTATTTTCCATGTGTTGCTGTGTTGCTCCGGGTTGAAATGGCTAGAAAGACTTTGATATTGTATGCTTGTAATTATAGATATGTTTTTTGTTGACTTTGTACCGCGCTTCGAGCCTTTGGGGATGAAGCGTGTGTTTTTTTAAATGAACTTTATTATTATTATTATTATAACTCAAGTGATAACGGTAGACCATCCATGACAGTGAACAAAGTAATAGTTAACCATGTTATATTAGCAATAGAATAACACGTGTTATAGTCAGTAATGGGGTTTTTAATTTAATAAAGAGACATTTGCTACACCAATCATTGGTTTCTAAAATAAATTAATAAATTGAATTATCTATACATTTGTAAATGAATGTCTGTTTGTATGTATGTCCCGTGTGCGCTCCTACACCATTCATCCGATTGCGACCAAACTTTGGTGAATTGTTGTCCGCTCGCCCACGCATTTTTGTAAGCAGTGCTTGGTTCATCACCCACCCTTTTAAAATATTCCATTTTTTTTTTGGGCCGTGTGCCCTAAATTCGTTTTTTAAAAAAAATGAGTTATGTAAATATAATTTAAAACAGAGCTGTGCATTTGTTGATGGATTTTAAACAAATACAAATAGCGACATTTCAGTTTGTGTGTGACATAATAAGTAGGTTTCTGAATTAGTGCAACCTGTTTACAATATTCCGTTTGGGACCGGGGACTTTAAATTCGTTTTTTTTCCCCTTTAATGAGATTTATACATATAATTTCAAACAGAGCTATTTTAGGGGGGGGGGGGATCAATCGCTACAAGTGTGTCGGCTAAATTTTGAAAATCCATGTTTCCCGCGTGGAAAGCTGTATGTGGCCTGCAGACACGTCGGAAAAAAACTTGTAATTTATCTGTGTACGCACCAGATGGAAAAACAAAATGTCTACATAAAAAGTACCTTAAAAAACATAATTAAAACACAAACATTTGTTCTTTCTTAACGTGACATAGCAACGCATGCCAGGTACTCGCTAGTATTACATATTATTCTCTATGTTTTAAAGAAAATATGGTTCAATAGTGAGTTCTAGGGGAGGCAAAATATAATTCCTGATAACGGAGATCAATGATTTTTTTTTAATAACGCAATTGCATTTGGTGCGTAATATTTTCTTTTCGGAAATGAAATGGTCTCAATTTAAATACGGTGTAATAAATATTCGTTTTAAAATTGGTTGGGACATCAGTAAATTAATATTGTTCATGGGCGTGAAGTAAAAAGTGTGCAGTGACGTTTCATGGGAGTATGGGGACTAGCAAAAATTGGAATTCTTAAATGTGCGATACTTGAGTTCATGCTTTGTCAAGTAACTTAAGTAGATGGGAAGTTCACGCATTGCTGTCGCCAATGTTTCGCAGTTGCTTTTTTTTTTTTTTTAAATAATTATTTTTCTATTATTAGTATTCTAATTTCTAATAATAAGCTCATAGAGCAGTTATCGGGAATTATATTCTCGTGAAATCAGTGTCATCCTATTTCCTTCACCTTCCCCTAGAAGATAAGGACACAATTATACAGGTTAGATCTTGACAGCCAGCCACGAACAAAAGCGAAGTTAATATAAAGGATTTTAAAAAAAATAAACAATTGTGCTTGCGCAGGAAATTCAGTTTGTGCCGTCTTCGTTTAGATAGGGCCGTGAGTTTAGATAGGGCCGTGAGTTTAGATAGGGCCGTGAGTTTAGATAGGGCCGTGAGTTTAGATAGGGCCGTGAGTTTAGATAGGGCCGTGAGTTTAGATAGGGCCGTGAGTTTAGATAGGGCCGTGAGTTTAGATAGGGCCGTGAGTTTAGATAGGGCCGTGAGTTTAGATAGGGCCGTGAGTTTAGATAGGGCCGTGAGTTTAGATACGGCCGTGAGTTTAGATAGGGCCGTGAATTTAGATAGGGCCGTGAGTTTAGATAGGGTCGTGAGTTTAGATAGGGGCATGAGTTTAGATAGGGCCGTGAGTTTAGATAGGGCCGTGAGTTTAGATAGGGCCGTGAGTTTAGATAGGGCCGTGAGTTTAGATAGGGCCGTGAGTTTAGAATTTTTTACCACTTCCTATCTCATTATTCTGTCATCCCAGGAGTGAAAAAAAAGGGGGGGTGGAGTAGTAAGTATAAACTGCACTACCTGGTCATAGTGGCATACGACAAAGCTCTTGAATTCGGGATGTATTATAATGAGATCATATTCAATCTTGTTTTTTTGTGACGGTCAATAAAGATATATATGAGTTGAACGCTCGTTTTCACCAGAGACTTTGGGGTGCTCAGTTAGGAGCCATGTATGAGGTCTTAGGGATCCTTGTCTATTGAGCCATATTTAGGGTTGTAGGGTCGTTATCTAGAAACATAATTAAGGGATCTTAAAAATATGTTTTTCTTAAGATAGATCAGAGGTTATGGTAGCTCATAACTGGACTGCCCAGAGAAAAACGGCAGTAAAGATTTGTATGCCATTGGCGGTTCTTAGAGGTCAAATGTGTGTGGATCATATTGACTAGGGATACATGGCTATAGCCATTTATACATAACTAGCACCATACTTGGGGTGTACACACATACTTAACACCGTACTTGGGTTGTCCATACATACATAGCTACGTCCTAGGGTTGTCTATACATACCTAGTACCATGCTTGGGTTGACCATACTTTACTTGCCCCGTACTTGGGTTGTCCATACATAACCATCCCCATACATGGGTTGTCTATACATAACCATCCCAGTACTTGGGTTGTCTATACATACCTAGTACCATACTTGGGTTGACCATACTTTACTAGCCCCGTAAATGGGTTGTCCATACATACCTAACACCGTACTTGGGTTGTCCACACATGCCTAACACCGTACTTGGGTTGTCCATACATACCTAGTCCCGTACTTGGGTTGTCAATACATACCTAACACCGTACTTGGGTTGTCCATACATACCTAGCCCCGTACTTGGGTTGTCCATACATACCTAACACCGTACTTGGGTTGTCCATACATACCTAGCCCCGTACTTGGGTTGTCCATACATACCTAACACCGTACTTGGGTTGTCCATACATACCTAGCCCCATACTTGGGTTTGTCCATACATACCTAGCCCCGTACTTGGGTTTTCCATACATACCTAGCCCCGTACTTGGGTTGTCCATACATACCTCGCCCCGTACTTGGGTTGCCCATACATCAGGTGATAAGCGTCCAGGAAGCCCCTCTCGTTGTCAATGAGCCACAGTTTCGTACCGGCATACTTTGAGCGCTTCAGGTTCCGAATGGGTTCCTGGAGAATGTTAGTGTTGTTCTCCTTGAAGGCAGCCTCCTGCATGCTGACCACCCTGGACATGGTTGAAACAATTATGGATTAAATCACAGCCCGACACAATGTGACTTAGTCAAATCATTTTTGGTCATAGCAAAGTCATGCAGTTTGTACTCGTTATGATTAAACCTGGAAGTTACTTCTTGAAAAAAAACACCAAAAAAAAACGAAAAACGTGGTTTTGATGTAATAAATCCATTAAAATTTATTCCTAGCAGTAAAGACACGCCCATTCTGACGTAAAATTGCGGAGCTGGAGTTTGGCTCCGTACTTTAAATTTCCGACTGCACATACCTGTATCAAAATCTTTTCAGCCAAACCCACCGATTCTCATTGCTTTAATCATAGCGATCATCAATTGTGCTGTCACATTAATACCAATTGTACCGTTGCATAAACATCAGTTGTACCATTGCATCAACACCAACGTCCACGATCTATTCCTTAATGCGTTACATCTGCACCAATTTACCGTTCTTTAAGATCACCGCGCAGCTTACCTGTCGTGATTGCCCGTCAGATAATCGAAAATTATCATCGATCCCCACTGAGCCAGCGCTATCAGGGCCCTCGTCACTCCATCCCTGACGTCATATCCTTCACTGCGACCAATGACGTCGACCGTGCTCGTGACGTTCGCTAAGGTTTCCTCTATGTAGACGAGTAGCGCGCTCTTGTCAAAGGGTATTCCCGTTCGAAGTGCGTTTAAAATTGGCGCCGGCATGAACACATTGGATCTTGTTGATGGGGACAAGAAATGCGTGTATACTCAACAAATCAAATATATTTTAAAGAAAATTAATATAGAACAATTCATTATACACAGAAAAGAAATATAAAGGGCACTTTAAAAGTAGTTAATGATATAAATTTATGTGTGGGAAAACAAGTGTTCTCAAACTGTTGCCATCCCAATGATTGAATTGACACTGGTGAATCATGAATCATTCAAACTTGGAAATGGACCAACTTTTTGTTCTTTTTAGGGAGGCAGCTAGTCCTCCAGCCCAACAAATTCTCTCAGGAACATTGGCGAGTTAACATTTGAAACAAAATCTCACAAACATTGGCGAGTTAAAATATCAAACACAATCTTCGGAATAACATCGGGACACAAATATAACATCGGGACACAAAGATAACATCGGACACAAAGATAATATTGGAATACACTAAGATAAAAGCGGGACACAAAGATAACATTGGACACAAAGATGACATTAGGACACAAAGATGACATCGGGACACAAAGATAACAGTGGGATGCAAAAATAACAGTGGGACAAAAATATAACATCGGGACACAAAGCTAGCGCAAGAAAATAAGGATAATTCCAGGAATACCTCTTATGGAAGGAGTTATCAATCTCGTCGATCCACATCATGACGCCGAGGTGATCATTCCAGGTCCATCTCATGACGTCACGCGTGGACCACTGGCTGGAGTTGATGGTGGAGATTGTCACAGGTGGCACACAGTCCAGGGCCAGCAGCCGGGCCAGCCAGTAGGAAAGAACTTCCCCTGGGCAGGGACATTTTGATCATGTGAATATTGACGCTGGAGCTTAACATTTTTAAACATTAAATTGAAACATTTCCTTTTAGAAGAGCACACGATAACATCACCACGTCAGATGTACGTCCTACTTTGAACATTGTCGAAACTAAATTACGCGGGCTAATAACATGACCTGGGTTGCTCTCAGGGGCGTCACTTCAATTTTTTTTTCAGAAGGGAGCAAAACCAAAACTTGGTCGGCTTGTTAAGTTGTTTATTACTGGTGGCGCCAAAGTACCTAGCAATTTAAATAAAACCTGCACATTGTGGGGGGAGGGGGGAGATACCCCACCCTCCCCTATCAAAGGACGTCCCTGGTTGCTCCGTATAATGTCCGCACATTCTAAATTGCCGGGAACCAAAATATAAGTCCTGTCAACCGATTTTTGGATACGGGAGATTCTAATTTGTGTTTAAAGTTTCAGAATATGTTGTGTGATTACGCTTCATTGTGTGCCGACAATTACAAATATACGTGAGCATATAAGCTCTGCGAACATCAACCAAAATGTTCATAGGGCGTACATACTGACATGCCAAACCAAAACCTTACGACAATGAGGTTTGTCTGTAGCTGAGAAATGGTTTGCCGAAAAAGGTGCTACAACGACATTTTTATTTGTTAACAAAAGAGCTGACCGCTGTAACTTTGACTTTGGATGACTGGTCAGCTAGGAATCGCCAAAAGTGTTCTCGCTGAGTCTCGTCGGGGTTTCGATAGTCTCGACGGTAAGAACGCGATCATGCCATGCGTGTTTCTGCAACCCGTGCGTCTGCAGGGAGCATCTGGTTATTTAAGGGGGCCTACAATTGGGGTGAGAATAAAGACTAACTATCAACTTTGAATGTGGGGTGCACACAACCGAAGGGTGTGCAAGGGGTCTCCAAAAGTCTAGCGACGGCTCTGAGGTCATGTCGACTGGCTAACAGATTTGACATTGTCGGTAAATCAATTTTGTCGGCATCGTTACCTAATTGACTAATTAGAGAAAACAATTCAATACTAATGCATGCTTTAAAACCAAGTTTGGAGAAAATTGAAAAACGTCATTTAGTAGTACCCCATAAGTACATCAGTAGTACCCCCACAAGTACCCCAGAAGTACCTCAGTAGTACCCCACAAGTACCACACAAGTGCCTCACTCACCTTGAATCAAAGAATTACGAGGCGATCTGTAACGCACACATACGTTACTTCCGTCCGCCATGCTGGCAAAAAAGTTGTTGAAGCCGCTGCACCTGGAACCTTCAGACGACTCCACAACATCGAGTTTCATCTTTCGAGAATTAGCTATCCATTGATCAGCCTCTTCTTCAGAAATTCCTGGGAAAAACGACAGGAAAATGTTAGAGTTTTATTAAATATCTTGCGTGACATAGGGAGGCGTATTTACTTGTGTGCCTGTGTTGGGAGACAGGGGAAAGGTCAAATTATCACGAGAGATCCCGTGTCTTTGAATACTCAATGAGACAGGTTGTCTTAGTAATTGTCAACATAGGAGGGACTGCATTCAAGCCGCGTGAAGGAAATGGTGGAACTAGATATGTTAGGCTTGAAAGGAAAAGACAGGACAAACGCAAGAGATCGTATCGGCTAGAAGCCTCCTTCAGCAGGCAAGGCGAGAAACAACAAAGAATTGGATTAATTTTTCTTCTCCAGGCGCTCTATTCTTGGGGTAGAAGGAGATGCATGTCAGAAATGGAAGCGCTCTGTATATTTGAGACGGACGTTAATTTGTCCATAACCTAACTACCTGGCACCCGGGGACATCTGTCCCCCCCTGCATCCCCCTCGCTACGCCTCTGATTCCATTAGACAATGAGACTTGTAATAGTACCTGGATCCTTTAAATGCATTTCTATTATTTTATTATATTATTAGTGCTCCAATGACACATCCGCTTTTAAAACCGCAGATTTATTTCAACAAACTATTTCAGAAGGAAAAAAAAAAAAAATTCAAACATTCTAGCTGCGCCTCTGTGAAGAACGTAGCCAGCGGAAGGGGTTTTGGGGTGGCGTATGTAGGTTCCTAGTAGTACAGTGGGATGTCAAAGCTCTTTGTTATTACTAATGTATTATTATAACATCGCACATTCCACCCTTTTTTTTTTTTTTTGCAAGCTTCCCTCTCAACTTCTACGCCATAAATTATCTCCCTATAATTGTCTCGCGCGAACGCCAAGAATCCAAGTTTTTTTTCTGTCCTTAGACCTCAGAGCTCACAACACAACTCGCTACATAGATACAGATACCTTGTGGTATGCCGCTAATGAAGAGGTAACGACCTTTGGCCTATCTTTTGCCACAGGCCAAGAACTCTCGGTGTATCTCTCGTGGGACTTGGGGGCTGGGGGATGTGGGGTGGGGAAGGTTGGAGGGGGGGCGAGCAAGCAGCTGCTCTAACCATCAAAGACAGTCTGTTTGGTGTTATCTACATAGAACAATGGCCACTTACAGTCGTGTGTGAGTGGCCATAATTTATAGTACTCTCCAAGCAAAAAATGCCTCGTCGAAGAACATCAATCGAATTTTAAGCAAATTACAATTGAAGTTAGAGAGTTCTTTTTAAATGAAATGTAAACAACGTTTCAAGAAGAATGACTCTATAAAATGAAATTTCATTTTTAAACAACCTCTGACTGCCTCCAACCTCTGGCTGCTTCCAACCTCTGACTGCTTCCAACCTCTGACTGCTTCCAACCTCTGACTGCTTCCAACCTCTGACTGCTTCCAACCTCTGACTGCTTCCAACCTCTGACTGCTTCCAACCTCTGACTGCTTCCAACCTCTGACTGCTTTCAACCTCTGACTGCTTCCAACCTCTGGCAGCTTCCAACCTCTGACTGCTTCCAACCTCTGACTGCTTCCAACCTCTGACTGCTTCCAACCTCTGACTGCTTCCAACCTCTGGCTGCTTTCTACCTCTGCCTGCTTCTAACCTCTGACTGCTTCCATCCTCTGACTGCCTCCAACCTCTGGCTGCTTCCAACCTCTGACTGCTGTCAACCTCTGGCTGCTTCCAACTTCTGACTGCTTCCATATACCAATCTTTGATTGTTCCCAACATCTAAATGCTCGAACAAAAAACAAACAACATCTGACTGATCCCATAAACATATCTGACTGACCACAAACTCTGATTGCTCCCAAAAAAATCAACCACGGACTGCTCCCAACCACTGACTGCTCCCAACCACTGACTGCTCCAAAAAACAACCCAAAAAAAAACAAAAAAAACCCCAACATCTGACTGTGTCCAACAATAAATATCTGACTATTCGAAAACCAGCCCTTTAAAAAGTCAAATAAATCATTTAAAAAACTTTTTTCAACCGCTCCCAACACGAAGGCTCGTAATATAACTTTGTCTAAAACGTATATCGATGTGTCTCAAGCGTATATCGATGTGTCTCAACTAGAGACCGACCGAAAGTTTAAAATGACTTTCAGCCGAAACCGGAAATAGGTTGAAAGTTTAAAAATGACTTTCGGCCGAAACCGAAAAAAGGCCGAAAGTTAAAAATGATTTTCGGCCGAAACCGAAGCCGAAGGCGAAACCGAAAATGAAATATTTAGATATTTTGAAATTCGTTCCCGCATACATTCTGCATACATCAAAAATAACGGGGGAAAGCATAAATATTTATATTCTTTTTATAAAAATGGGATAATCGTGAATATTAAAAAATAAACATCTAATATAACATCTTGTTGTTAAAGATCGTTTAGTTTGTTCTTAAAGATCGCTTAATTTGTTCTTAAAGATCGCTTAATTTGTTCTTAAATGTCGCTTAGTTTGTTGTTAAATATCGCTTTTGCCGAGAATTAGATGACCGAAAATTTCAGTCACTTTCGGCGGATGGCCGAAAGTCTAAGTCAATTTCGGCTGAAATCGAAAAAAACGAAAGTTAACTTTTCTCTTTCGGCAGAAACTGAAATTAAGCCGAAAGTTAACTTTCAGTTTCGGCCGAAACCGAAACTTAGCCGAAAGTGATAAAATGGCCACTTTCGGTGCGGAAACCGAAGCCGAAGCCGAAATTCGGTCGGTCTCTAGTCTCAACCGTATAGAGATGTGTTTCTGTCGTATAAAGATGTGTCTCTAGCGCATAGAGACCTTTCTCATTCCCAGCGATTGTTTCTTTGCTTAGTTGGGCCTCTTGTATTGTTTGCAGGCCACGACACAGCTCTCCCCCCTCCCCACTCCCGTATTTCCAGCCATGTTTACCGTACACTTCCTGCAGAGCTCTTGTAGATAAACTCTAGTAGACTCGGAGTTTCCAGTTAAAGAAAGCTTTCAACCTCAAACGGACAGCGGTAGGTAACTCTACAGTCAGAGTTACGTGCTCTTCTTTACGGTAAAAAAAAAATGGAAAACGATGAATAGGCATTTTCAAAATGTATTCTTGTCTTCTTCCCACGCTCACAAGATGCATCGGATTCCTAAGGCCAACATGCTTGTCTATCACCTACTTTTTTACCCTCCTCATCATGCATTCGCTATTTTAAAAGTGAAAACAAACAAAACAAACAAAAACAAAACAGCTTTCCATTCGAGGCACGTGTAAAATAGTACTACACAACCAATGCAATAGAGTAGCTCTACAATAGAGTAGGTCTACAATAGAGAAGAATTGAAAGTAAGTTTAAGCATAGTGCACTGGTATATTTTCTATAGTTTAATAAAACAACAGCTGTGTCCAAAGGCCATGATTCCATGTGCCACGAGACATAATGCCACGAGTCCAAATGCCATCATACCAGATGCCAGGAGTCAAAATGCAACGTGTCCAAATGTCATGATTCCAGATGCAATGAGTCATGAGTCCAGATGCAATGAGTCATGAGTCCAGATGCAATGAGTCATGAGTCCAGATGCCATGAGTCCAGATGTCATCAGTCCAAATACCATAAGTCCAGATGCCATGAGTCCAAATACCATAAGTCCAGATGCCATGAGTCCAAACACCATGAGTCCAGATGCCATGAGTCCAAATACCATGAATCCAGATGCCATGAGTCCAAATGCCTTGAGTCCAGATGCCATGAGTCAAAATGCCAAGATTCCAGATGCTGTGAGTCCAGATGCAATGAGTCATGAGTCCAGATGCCATGAGTCCAGATGCCATGAGTCCAGATGTCATCAGTCCAAATACCATAAGTCAAGATGCCATGAGTCCAAACCCCATGAGTCCAGATGCCATGAGTCCAAATGCCTTGAGTTCAGATGCAATGAGTCCAAATGCCATGAATCCAGATGCAATGAGTCCAAATGTCTTGAGTTCAGATGCCATGAGTCCAGATGCCATGTGTCCAGATGCCATTACTCCAAATGCCACGAGTCCAGATTATATGGGTTAATGTTTGGCTTATTTTAGCCAGACTAACATTATCTTCTTTACCCCTTCGTTATGTTGAAAACTGATGATAGACAAAGAACCGTAACTCTCGTGCAATTAACTCATTGAATCAGCTTCATCGCCCTTTCTTCTCTACCAATTTCACTCTCGTTTCCAGACGTTTAAAAAATATCGCCAGCTTTGCATGTGCATTGATACCTCCCCCACCCCATTTCTGAAACGTGTCTAAATGCAGACAGCCTGACTGTCGTACACCCCCCGCCCGGAGCCCAACACAGGTTCACGTAACGTTATTGCTCGGAGTGGTACCGCTGCCCGCCCCGCTTTCCACCCCCTCCCCCTACTCACCAAAAAATGGTGGATACAACCTCGTTTTAAAGCCTCGCTCCCCGTGGGAACTTATCGTGAGGGGGGGGGGGGGGGGGGGGGGGATTGGGGTTGGGGGGCGGGGGCGGGGGATAACATGGAAGCCAAAAACAACCGA
The DNA here is from genome assembly GCA_964033795.1 of Lymnaea stagnalis. NCBI lineage: Eukaryota > Metazoa > Mollusca > Gastropoda > Lymnaeidae > Lymnaea > Lymnaea stagnalis. The sequence goes on along the minus strand of CAXITT010001084.1, from coordinate 93,985 downwards.
CATGTAACGGGAGTCAAAAAATGGTGGATACAACCTCGTTTTAAAGCCTCGCTCCCCGTGGGAACTTATCGTGAGGGGGGGGGGTGGGGTGGGAGATTGGGGTTGGGGGGCAGGGGCGGGCGATAACATGGAAGCCAAAAACAACAGACATGTAACGGGAGGCAACTCCAGATGAGTTACAGAGAGGGGAGATAAGTACAATCAGACAGTCATCTCAATCTAAGGAGAGAAAAAGGCTAATCTTCATTACGTCCCGTTATCACGGGAAGCCGTTTTGCGAGACGCAAGTGCTCTGGAGCAATAACTTCAAATCTTATGTTTTAACGCCTTTCAAACAACTTTAACCTTTGACATCAGTAGACATCAGACATTAGACAATAGGCAATAGACATAAACCATTATATATTAGACATTAGACCTAAATTAGACATTATACATTAGACTTTATACGTTAGACATTAGATTTGGTGTTTTGAATATAGTCGATATTTTCTAAAGATCATGCATGTTTTAAGATCAAGATGAAACTCTAAAGCAATTATTACTCGCCCTTGGCGTAAGTCATGAGTCTTAATGTTGAAACAAAATTGTTGCGGAAAGATGATAGTAATGACTTTAATGACCTTTCAGGGAGAGAGAGAGAGAGAGAGAGAGAGAGAGAGTAGAGAGAGGAGAGAGGGAAGGATAGATAGAGAAAGAGAGAGTGAGAGAGCAGAGAGAGACAGACAGAGACAGACAGAGAGAGACAGAGAGAGAGACAGAGAGAGAGACAGAGAGAGAGACAGAGAGACAGAGAGAGAGAGAGAGAAAACGAGAGCAAGAGAGAAAAATAGTTTTGGCATTATATTGAAATAGTGCTATATACTGTGGTGCCTCGACGTACGAGTGCCCTGACATACGAGATTTTTGAGATACGAGGCGTCGAGCGAGCGATGTTTTGCTTTGAGATACCAGAAATATTTGAGATACGAGGAACCAGAATAGAGGGTCGGCCGGCTGCAGTGACGAAAATTAAGCGAAAGTAACAAAAAATTGTACAGTGGAATGTAAATTCAGTGAAGTTTAGTTAAGTTCCATTAAGTTTATGGATGGCGTGTAGCATTAAGAGTGTAGCGAGTAAGTGAATTAAAGTGACCGAAAGACTTAAGCATTAACAGTGTAGCAAGTAAGTGAAGGAAGTGAAACTCCTTCACCTATCTCCTCCACCCAAATCCTCCACCAGCATCTTCCGTAAGCTCAAGTCAGCTGATGTCCAAAGTAAATACACTTTATAAAACCAGTTTATTTCTTTACATTCTCTTTTATTATGTTTTTATACAATATTTGTCATCTATAAATACATTTTTCTTATTCAAAAACACGTAACAAAAACAACTGAGGTGGCATTTTGGGGGCTGGAACGGATTAATGGCATTTCTATTGATTTCAATGGAGAAAAATGCTTTGAGATACGAGCAAATTGACTTAAGAGCAAGGTTACGAAACGAATGAAATTCGTATCTCGAGGTAGCACTGTATGTTTACAAATGTCAGACACATCTTTTTAGAAATGACACGGATTGGTAACCAGTTTTATTACACGATGAGTTTCGTATGCTCCCGATACATAAACATTTTTTTAAAAAAATGAAGAAATACACATTCTCTACTATTATGTTTATGAGGAATTATTATTTCTGTCCATTTACCTTTTGGGATCAGTTTGTCCACCTCGTGCGTCCAGTAGACGCCGTCCACATACTGGTCAAGATCGTCCGCAATCGATTTGACCAATGATCTGTCCACTGTTCCCCGTGGGGCAGCGTGATTTGAGACGCCTGTCAAGTGTTGGAGTGGCTTGACCCGGTTACCGCCGTCACTCCCAGTTCGGCCGACGCCAGTCAAGTTCCCGTGAGGATGGATCAACGGGGCGCTGAAACTCTCAGGGCCGGATGGAGACCACCTGGTGGTGGCGGAGAGCGGAGGTCGAGTTTCATTCAACTTATCACCTGTGTTCAGACCCCTGGCCGCGCCAGGAAGTTGGTCGCGGGCAAGTGGTGATGAAACGTTTTGGTAGAAACGCCGGATCAGATCCGACGCATCGGCCGATGATTGCGATTTCTCTTGACCGGAATTCGGGCGATGCCTGTCAACTTGCGTTTGGACCCTGTCACTAGCGTTGTCATGACTGCGGAAATTCTGGTGGCCGACGGTCAGGAAAAGTAGTCCGCAGACGGCAAGGGAGATCAGGCTGATGATGGACGGAAGAAGTCGGCGCCTCAGGTAGTTACGAGAGCTCTTAAAGTAGCACATTATTCCCCCCAGGGAGTCTCGTAATGGTTGCATTGACCACAGCAGCAGTTATTCCGTTAGGGACTCAATGAGATGCAACGTTAATAAAAGTGACCTCTAGTAAAGAAAGAATCCAGTTGCGCAAGGATCTCGTTAGCACTGCTCTGCTCTTCACTTCAACACAACTATTGCACGGGTGCGTTCTTGGTCACGTGGTGCGAAACGTCAGACTGTCCAAGAACACACTTTGCACGAACCGCCAGATATTGGAAGTATCCTTTAGGGAATGCCCAAAAAAATATTTAAAATTAAAAAATGACAAAGTATTTCTGGTATGATATTGGTTTTAAACCGTCCACCGATCAGTTAGGGGTCGATTGTGCCTTAAATTGTAGTATCGACACTCATTATACTGTTGGTCTTTCATTTTACCATTTGTCTCCGTCATTATATCGTTGGTCTTAGTCATTATGCTGTTGGTCTCTGTCATTATACTGTTGGTCTCATTCATTATACTGTTGGTCTCATTGAGAGAAACACACAAATTAACATAGGCCTACAATGACGCGAATATTATTACTGATTACAACAAAGATACAATTTTGGTATAAAATTAAGAAGAGAAATGAATAACTCTAATGGAATGACCTTACAATTTGTATACCTATTTGTATACCTATTTATTTATTTACCTATGTGTATACTTACATTCGTAAATGAATTATTTTTTTTAACATGATGACATTTAGCCAAGGTAATTGACGCTTGATTCTATCACCAAACACACGGCAACCACTGTCTTTAAGAGGTAACTAAGTTAACATAGTCGCACACTTGACCTGCGTGGAGCCTAAGACTCTGGCACCGTCATGTAATGAAAAGGATGCTCCCACTGTACACCACGCCACAGTTAGCACTAGATCACAGATAAAAAAAAAACTGAACAAAAAGCGGCGCTCTGCCCCAGCCTGAAAGCTACATGTATTTAGTCTAGTCACGCGGTATGCGCACCACAGAGGAATGAGTGGAATCGTCCTGGTGGGATCTCTGGAACGAGCGCACTCGAAAGTCAACAAACTGGTGGGTCGATACGATACCACGTGTTTCGATATCCTGGACTGTAATGAATTTGTCACGCTCGATACTAAATAGTGTTTTAAAAAACTATAACTAGGAACGCAAATAATTATTAGATGTGAATTAATACATCTGACTGGGAAAACATTTGGAGGTCAGGGAAAAAAAAAAGGGGCGGGGGGTGTGTGACAAAAAATGCCAAACTCTCAAAGAAAAAGGAAAGGCTGCCATAGACGTTACGCTCCCTCTACCCCCGTCTTCCTACCCCTGTGCTCAGGGGCGTAGCGAAGAGGGGGCGTAGCGAAGAGGGGCGTAGCGAAGAGGGGCGTAGCGAAGAGGGGCGTAGCGAAGAGGGGCGGGGGAGGCAGATGTCCACGAGCGCCAGACTAGGTAAGGGTGCCAAAATGGGTTTTGACTGTGTTTATTGATGAAAATAATGGGTTTCAGAGTAAAAGTGAAGCGTAAAAAATGAGTCCTGTCCCCGAACTTCAACCATTCTAGCCTCGCCTCAGGTCTGTCAGTGCTCCAATATCCACATCTCAGGTAGCAGTTTTAACAAACACGCGAGGTGAACGCTTCTGTGAGAGGAAACAATCTTTTAATCTAAATTAAGAAATATCGCAGCTCATCTTCTTGTGTGTTGCTATTTGTATTAAACAACAACAACAACAACAACCAAACAAAAACAACAGCTGGCAGATTTTGTAAGTGAAAAATCTAAAGCATAGAGGATGAATAAAAACGACTACTCCATCTTCTCACCTGTTTGTTCAAATTCGCATTTTTAAATTTTTTTTTTTTTTTTTACTTGGCAGATTCGCATTGCGGTATCGAAATAATACTCGTTAACACCCGGGCGAAAAGTAACATTTTTTACAGTTGGTGTTTGAATCGTTTACGTCTGTACGTCCCAGGTTAGGACTGTGTGTGGGTGTGTGTGGGTGTGTGTGTGGGTGTGGGTGGGTGTGTGTGTGGGTGTGGGTGTGTGTGTGGGCGTGTGTGGGTGGGTGTGGGTGGGTGGGTGTGTGGTTGGGTGTGTGTGTGTGGGTGTGGGTGGGTGTGTGTGTGTGGGTGGGTGTGGGGGGTTGTGGGGGTGGGATATAAAAAAAAAGTTGAGGAAGGATATCATTGCTCATCTACAAATACTTTTTTTAACGCATACTTTTACCCTCCCACTTCTCTTTCTCTCTCTCTCTCTCTCTCTCTCTCTCTCTCGACGTCTTGGCGTCAAAGTTTGTAAATAGAGATATGCAGTTTTCATGTCTATGAGTTACTCTGTATTATAGAATGATCGCTATAGGATTGTACATGATACGTTGTGTTGTAGTCGGAGAAGTAAAAAAATTCAATCGAAAAGGAATGGTGTAAAGAATATTAAGAATCTTAATGACCGTTTTTTCTTTAGGGTTTGTGTATATAACCAGGGAGTTGTGTACCTGTAACAAGTACAAAAACAAGTACAAAATGACTACTTCACAGAAGGAGAGCTACTTCTGGGGACCACACAATGACACAGCTCGGGCAGTACAATGTATCGTAATAACTATTCCATGGGGGAGTTCACAGGCTCGCCAATTAATTTCGCGACCCTAACGGATTTTGTGAGCCTTGATAAAACATATCGGTAAACTTCTATAATAGATCTATAGATAGACACTGTTCGTCTTTTACATTTTTAACGCCTGGATTTAAAAAAAAAACAAAACCAAAAACTTTATATTAACTTCGCTTTTGTTAGTGGTTGGCTGGCTGGTAAAATCTCCGGAAGGCTAATTGACTCCCTTCCTGTCGAGCTGAAACTTGGCACATAGACTCGTTGTCGATGACAACACATTCTTTGAAATGTTCAGCCTTAAACCTTCATTAACCCCAACCGTCTAAAACAGTTTTTTCCAGTTTTTCCCTAAAACCTTCACCTGGTACAATAGCCCCCCCCCTTTTTTTCAACATAACTGAAACAGGAGTAGCAAAACTTCTCAAAATTCTTAAACCCCATAAAGCGCCCGGACCTGACTGTATCCCGAACATTGTCCTGAAGACCCTTGCTGACAACATTGCCCCAACCATGACCCACATTTTCCAAAAGTCACTTGACTCCGGCAAACTCCCTCTAGACTGGCTTGATGCAAACATCACTAGTGACTACAAGAAAGGTGACCGTCATAACCCAGCAACCTCCCTCTAGACTGGCTTGATGCAAACATCACTGGTGCCTACAAGAAAGATGACCGTCATAACCCAGCAAACGACCACCCAATATCCCTGACCTCCGTCCCATGCACAATCCTGGAACACATCATCTATCGCCACATCATGAACCACCTTGAACACTACAACATTTTGACCAACCTAAATCACGGTTTCCGCTCTGGATTCTCAACGGAAACTCAATTAATCATCACCACCAATGACCTCCTTGCCTCCTATGACAAAGGCACCGAGGTCGACATGGCAATTCTCGACTTCTCCAAGGGTTTTGACACTGTTCCACACAGCCTTCTTCTACATAAGCTCCACCACTACGGCAATCTTCACTCCTGGCTCTCAACATTCCTAACACAACGCACCATGCAAGTAGTGTGGACGGCGTCCAATCAGGGAAAGCCACCGTAGACTCAGGAGTTCCGCAAGGCACAGTGCTGGGCCTCCTTCTCTTTCTCTGTCATATAAACGACCTAACCGATACAGTAAGTTCTCAAGTGCGGCTGTTCGCTGACGACTGTCTTATCTACAGAGAGATAAACAGCAACGATGACCACAACCACATTCAAACAGATTTGAAGTGCCTTATGAATTGGGCGGACAAATGGGGCATGAAATTTAATGAAACCAAATGCTACACTATGACAATCTCAAGAAAAAAAACATCAACTCATATTTACTCACTAAACGAGACAATCCTCCAACAAGTATCCAATAGTCCACACCTTGGAATGCTCTTCTCAAATAACCTAAAATTGGTCACCCCATTTAAAAAAAAAAAAAAAAAAGCCAACTCCACCCTTGGTTTCATCCGTAGAAATCTGCGCTACGGCCCAACTTCCTGCAAACGAAATGCCTATCTCGCACTCGTCCATCCACTGCTGGAATATGGTGCGATCATCTGGGACCCACACCTTAAGCAACACGTGGACACAAGGGAGCGAACTCAACGTAACGCTGTGCGTTTCATCGCTCGAGACTACAAATCAACCACTCCTGGCCTCGTCACTGGCCTCTTAAAAAGATTTGACATACCCTCTTAAGGACAGACTAGAGGGACTCCGCCTGATATTCTTATAGAAAGTAATCATGGGACTGGTGCCGGCCATCCCAGCAGGCACGTACCTCGACACACAGAAGCCGGGTAGACTGATCAGAGCAAAACGCTCACTGAACACTGACTTCGCCACTGACATTCCCATTAACAATAATTACACCAGAAACAATTGCAAATGCTTCAAAGTGCCTCAGTGCAACACAGTTCAGTATCAACAATCTTTCTTCCCACGCACAATAATAGCATGGAACCACCTGAACGATGCCACTGTGAACTCGACATCGGTCGAAAGCTTCAAGGCCGCCCTGGCATCAGCTAGGAGCTGTTAGAATAGCAACATCATACCCCCAACCGTTGCAAAGATGCCAGTACAAGGATGCAGCAAGGAAACATTACCAGAACCAGAACCAGGAAATACAATGACGCTGATTTCACGAATTTCCCGATAACTGCGCTAAATGAGATTATTATTTTTAAAATATCACAGGTGCATTAGGTGCGTAATATTTTATTTTGTTTTTTTCATGAAATAGTCGGTAAAATTAAATCTCCGGCGTCTAAGCGGGTGGGTCGTTAGAATATTAACCTATTTGGGGGGGGGGGAAAAAGTGTTCGGTTGTGGGCCTTGTTTGGGGGGGGGGGGGAGCACTAATTGGGATTCTTCTAAAGTGCTTTACTTGTATGCATGTTTTTTTCAGATTCTCAGACCGACCCTATTGCTCGATATCAAATTTGATAAAGGATTTATTTGAAAAAAACGTTTGTTAAAGTTTTTTTTACAAAAATTAACTTACGTGCACATTAGGCTGATGGAACACACAATTCATTTCCTTCCTCAAATAACATAATTGATACTTAAAATACATTGGTTGAGATGGGATTTTTTGGTGAGAAATAATGGCTTGTCTCACTAAGTGTTGAACACACCCCGCACCTTCCAGCACTTACAGAAGCTCAGAACGTAAAACACGATAAACCAAAAATGCCAACATTCGCCATGAGAGCCACGTCTGTCTGTGCCAGCGTCACTTAAAAAAATAAATATATATATATATATATATATATATTTAAATAACGTAGTGACAGCTTGCTTTCTTGTGGAAAAACATGATAAGCTGTTCGATTGTTGGACTATTCCGATCACTGAGGCGAAGTGAGTGACGTCTGTATTATAATTTTGATAATGACGGAAGTTGAACGGGGCGAATCTAAGTTTATCAGCGGATATTCCTACGCCACTAAAACTGAATTCTGGCTTTTTTTTTTTACAATTTATTTCTGTATCTTTTAATAAGTTGGCAAAGACACGTTAGAATTAAGTTTAACATTATTTTCAATTCTCTTGTAATTAAACATCACGACAATCGGTGTAAAAATGCATTATTCTGCCTTTTAAAAATTATCAGTTTCATTTCAGTTTTGAGATGTATTGGGACTATTTTCTGGATGAAATATTTGTTGAAGTTTCAGCAGGCCCCTCCGGGTGTTAGCAGGCTTTGATGCTGTGATGAGAGATTCAGGAAACATTGATCTTCTCACATAATATGTTTATACCTTGTTATCTATGCGCCTTTACATTTATTTGACCAGTCTTGAAAAACCTCTTAAAGTACACATTAAAACGCTTAACATACTGGAATCTAATACATTTTAAGATATTACTCCCTAATTCATTTCAAAGGATAATAGATTTGAATCTTTTTGGAAGTTACTAGATTTCATTTCAATATATAATAATATTCTTGAAATCGTTAAAAAGAAGCATATTTAGCAACCATTTAGCGAAACAAAATTATTTGAAAACCTTCTAAATCTGTGTAACGTGTCATGGAACTTAACCCCGCCCACAGGTCACCGCCCCACGAGACGTCAGGTCCTGTTAGCGGTTGCCCTCTGCTTCCTGTTGTCCGTGTTCCACCGACTCCCGCTCCAGCCATATTCCATCAAGGACTATTTCAGTCACATGCGATGGGAAGCTGGTGAGTTTAGAATTACTACCACACGGCCGGAGTTTGACCACCTGAGGTGGTAAGCTTTATGAAGCCTGCAGACCCCTTGTTTAAAAACGAAACTTCCTACACACCCGACTGATATGTGTGGCTTTACCTCCATCTCCCCACATGACCGAATGGTATGTATGGCTTTACCTCCATCTCCCCAATGACCCAATGGTATGTAGAGCTTTACCTCCATCTCCCCACATGACCCAATGGTATGTAGAGCTTTACCTCCATCTCCCCACATGACCCAGTGGTATGTAGAGCTTTACCTCCATCTCCCCACATGACCGAATGGTATGTATGGCTTTACCTCCATCTCCCCAATCACCCATCTCCCCACCTGACCCAGTGGTATGTAGAGCTTTACCTCCACCTCCCCACATGACCGAATGGTATGTATGGCTTTCCCTCCATCTCCCCAATGACCCAATGGTATGTAGAGCTTTACCTCCATCTCCCACATGACCCAATGGTATGTAGAGCTTTACCTCCATCTCCCCACATGACCCAGTGGTATGTAGAGCTTTACCTCCATCTCCCCACATACCCGACTGATATGTATGGCTTTACCTCCATCTCCCCACATACCCGAATGGTATGTAGAGCTTTACCTCCATCTCCCCACATGACCGAATTGTATGTATGGCTTTACCTCCATCTCCCCACACACCTGACGGGTATGTATGGCTTTACCTCCATTTCCCCACACACCTGACGGGTATGTATGGCTTTACCTTCATCTCCCCACACACCTGACGGGTATGAATGGCTTTACCTCCATCTCCCCACACACCTGATGGGTATGTATGGCTTTACCTCCATCTCCCCCCATGACCGAATGGTATGTATGGCTTTACCCCCATTTCCCCACACACTTGACTGGTATGTAGGGCTCAGATTTCATCTCCCGACACATCTGATAATATGTATGGCCTTACCCTCATCTCCCCACAAACTTGATTGGTATATAATTATGACTTGATTCCCAAAATTTCCCCACACAACTGATCGGTATATAAAGCCTGATTCCCCACACGTTCCCCACATACCTGATTGGCAAAGATGAATTGATTCCCCACACGTTCCTCACATACCTGATTGGCATAGATGAATTGACTCCCACACTTTCCCACATACCTGATTGGCATAGATGAATTGATTCCCCACACTTTCCCACGCATCTGAATGGTGTTATCGATTTTCTCCACTCTCCAAACATTGTACAGACATGGTGGCAAGTTCCCACACTGTCACCTTCAAATCACAGACAACTTTAAATTTTCTATTGACAGATCTGAGGAACCACTACCATGTGCATGGTCAGAGACTATCACTACTTGATAGAGAAGGTCTGCCATCGGGTTGGCTTGCTGAGGACCAGCAGATTGTCAACGTGAGCTCGTACGCCATGAAACTTGCTCTCGCCAACAAGGGCTCGAGACGAGGGCAACAGCACCAGGGCAACTTGGGCAAGCGTGCGTCACGTGACGGTGAAGGCCCATCAGACAAGGGGGGCGCGGTGAGCCACCGCAAAGCGACTGACCTCGGAGCCCTTGACGACGTCACGGTCAGGAACAACACGAAACAAAGGAAGCGAAGGAGGAAGAAGAAGGTCAAGGACACGGGTGTCATGGCGACGGTCGCCCCGGATGCCGTCGCAGGTGGAGGCAAGCCGAGGTTGGGCGTGACCGAAAAGCTAGTGAGAACACTTCAGCCAACTGTCAAAGTCCGTTAATTTGTATCTGACAGGCGCATTCGCCTAGAGATAGATGTCAGTGACAATGTGACAATGGCCAAGCGACGTCCACGGGGGCTAACAGTTTTCAAATAATTGTGTTTTTACGCCCCCCCCCCCTTTTCCCTATTGAACTTTGATACCACATAAGACGTAACGGCTGTTGTGAACACATGGCAGTGGCAGCTTCATAAACGATCATTATTTTGTTGTGAGCATTGTTTGAAAGCACCTACACAACTTGGATGACACAAAGACGTTAATTGTTATTATAACCGTGACATGCGGCTCCATCAGTTGAGCCGTTCGTTCGTTTGTTTTTTAAAGCTTAAAATAAGTCACCCCCAGCCCCTACCCCCAACCACCCCCCGGGCCCACTTTCCCAAAACACTCCTCAATCTTTCCCCAACCAAACAGTTGTTAGATAAAAAATTTTAAAAAGCCATATGACTATAACATATTGACCTGATTGTTGTAATAAAGAACACATGTTGGTAGTTATCAGGGTGATTGTTGTAATAAAGAACACATGGTGGTAGTTATCAGTCTGATTGTTGTAATAAAGAACACATGGTGGTAGTTATCAGTCTGATTGTTGTAATAAAGAACACATGGTGGTAGTTATCAGTCTGATTGTTGTAATAAAGAACACATGTTGGTAGTTATCAGTCTGATTGTTGTAATAAAGAACACATGGTGGTAGTTATCAGTCTGATTGTTGTAATAAAGAACACATGCTGGTAGTTATAAGTCTGATTGTTGTAATAAAGAACACATGGTGGTAGTTATAAGTCTGATTGTTGTAATAAAGAACACATGTTGGTAGTTATCAGGGTGATTGTTGTAATAAAGAACACATGGTGGTAGTTATCAAGCTGATTGTTGTAATAAAGAACACATGGTGGTAGTTATCAAGCTTATTGTTGTAATAAAGAACACATGCTGGTAGTTATCAGGGTGATTGTTGTAATAAAGAACCCATGGTGGTGGTTATCAGGCTGATTGTTGTAATAAAGAACACATGTTGGTAGTTATCAGTCTGATTGTTGTAATAAAGAACACATGGTGGTAGTTATCAGTCTGATTGTTGTAATAAAGAACACATGGTGGTAGTTATCAAGCTGATTTTTGTAATAAAGAACACATGGTGGTAGTTATCAGTCTGATTGTTGTAATAAAGAACACATGTTGGTAGTTATCAGTCTGATTGTTGTAATAAAGAACACATGGTGGAAGTTATCAGTCTGATTGTTGTAATAAAGAACACATGGTGGTGGTTATCAGTCTGATTGTTGTAATAAAGAACACATGGTAGTAGTTATCAGTCTGATTGTTGTAATAAAGAACACATGCTGGTAGTTATCAGGCTGATTGTTGTAATAAAGAACACATGGTGGTAGTTATCATTCTGATTGTTGTAATAAAGAACACATGTTGGTAGTTATCATGCTGATTGTTGTAATAAAGAACACATGTTGCGGTTATCAGACTGATTGTTGTAATAAAGAACACATGGTGGTAGTTATCAGGCTGATTGATGTAATAAAGAACACATGGTGGTAGTTATCAGGCTGATTGTTGTAATAAAGAACACATGTTGTAGTTATCAGGCTGTCTAAAACCCCATATTATTATAGTGGAAGTTATAGTTACCTTTTGCGCCCAATATTTTCTTAAATGAGCTCATTTTCCTTTCATTATCTGAACCAACCTTTAATTTTTGAAAAAGTTGGAATATTGTAATGTATATTATGCAGTGCAGCAGTAAAGAAACTATTTTTAAACTGCGCCTTGAGTCATTGTTTCTCAATTCCTGAATTCTTTGGGCAGGGAGAACTCCTTAAATTGTATCCTCTTCTGATCCCGTGGCAGCCAAAACTTACACAAGGGGGAGCTAAATATGTTAGTTACTTGTTCCTTTCTAGCGCTGACCTATAAATCAAGCTCCGTTGTATGCCGGCATGTCGGATACTTGAGTCGCGGGCAGCGGTTCTCTCGTTATATATATAGCCTAATTTTTTTTTTTATTCTAAGACGGACTGGAATGAATTATTAAAGTTCCGATTATTAAACCTTGATGCTTTTATGATGAAATATATATTTAAATGAAATATGTTATGAATGACTCCTTTATTGATAACAAGCCCACAAACTGACAAGCCCACAAACTGACAAGCTCACAAACTGACAAGTCCACAAACTGACAAGCCCACAAACTGACAACCTCACAAACTGCCCATTTTCTTTTTATGTCTTATAAATTGACATCGTAGACTTGTGAGACCTTGTGACACCATGTGGCACCTTGTGACACCTTGTGGCGCCATTTTTCGCAGCACCCCGGACTGAATAACCCGGCATAAGATAAGTTTAATACCACAATGCCCTTAAAAAAAAAAAAACACTGTGTTGGATTGAACTCCAAATTTGCCAAAATTAAAATCTGAACAAACTGTCTCATGCGATACTTTAACTATCGGCCATCATTTTTTAGGTCATAGGAAATGACTCAAGCGATATACACAAATCCCATAGGGCTCTTCAGGGCTTGAGTGAGGCCCCGGCCATCAACGTTTATTGTGGGCCCTTCAGGGACTTGAGTGAGGCCCCGGCCAGTCATCGTTTTTGGAGGGCCTTTCAGGGCTTGAGTGAGGCCCCGGCCACTCATCGTTTTTGGAGGGCCCTTCAGGGCTTGAGTGAGGCCCCGGCCACTCATCGTTTTTGGAGGGCCCTTCAGGGCTTGAGTGAGGCCCCGGCCACTCATTGTTTTTGGAGGGCCCTTCAGGGCTTGAGTGAGGTCCCGGCCACTCATCGTTTTTGGAGGGCCCTTCAGGGCTTGAGTGAGGCCCAGGCCACTAAATTTTTTTGAGGGCCCTTCTTTCATCCCAAAGCGCTCACGGTCACTGAGTTACGTCGCTGTGATGGCACCATGGGGGACTCACACGCAATCTTCATTGAGAAGAATGGAGTGCACATTCCCTGTCAAGAAAAGTCTTGAAAGTAAAATGTTAAGTCCCATTTAAAAAAAAAATATTGCAATTAAAATTACGTTTTAAAATGAGTGCTACTGATTTTAATCCATGCCTTTGAACCACTCGTCATGACTGAACAATGATCAGAAAATATTTGAAACTAATAAATTGACTTGGGATGACTTCAGGCCTCAAAGAATGTCTTGTATTTTTCAAGTTAAATAACCTGCCTCCCCCCCCCCTTCCCCCCCCCCAATACAAATTAGAAACCCTTAAACAAGAACGTTTTTTGTATAATGTTCTATTAACCCACCCGAATTTACACCGTAGATTTATTTCACCAACTATTTCAGAAAAACAAAAGAAACTATTACCCACCAAACACACCTGCGATAATTTTTAAAAAAAATAATCTCATTTAGCGCAGTTATTGGGAATTTTATTTCATGAAATAAGAGTCGACATATTTATTTCTTTTTCCTTTGCAAAGCAGGACAAACTTATTTTTGGAGGTTTGGGCTTGGGGATGGGGCTTAAAACTTGAAATAATATGTTGTCATTGGCAACAAGTTTATGTGCCAAGTTTCAGCTCAATAGGTTAAAGGGGAGTGGGTCAATTAGCGGTCCCAAGATTTTGACTTAAAACACAAAAAAGAAGTACATATAAAGCATTTAATGTTGTTGTTGTTTTTTTTTTTGTTGTTGTTTTTTTTGATATCCCGTAACATGGCAACATCTATAGGTAATAATTAACGAATGTTATAAAATATTTCCATTACAGCAATTACAATAATTAAAATATGTTTCTAAAATTTTTTTCAGAGTCATCATCCATTCATTCATATTAATGACTTAACAAACACATTTTTCGATATGTCTAAAACTATCGCTGACATTATCATTAAATTATTATTCTAATTGTTTAATATAAGATAAAAAATTTAAGTTGTAATTTTTGTATAGCAATACAATATCCATGATCAGTTAACGTCAATATATATATATATATATCATGTCAGTTGTCAGCTTTACAATTTAAAAAAAGCAAGACCGACAGAGGTAAAAGAATGAGTTATACGAAAACGTTCTGTCCAAGGGAAGCAACCCAAGTAACTCTATGCTCTAAGCCAAGGGCAACAAAAGTTTTCTACAAAGCTGTGTTTTAAATTTGATAGAATTTTCATATATGTTGTTTACTGCTTTTTTTAGTTTTTTTTTTTAAAATATTTGTATTTGCATTTTTGTTGGCACTTAGCGAAGGGTAAAATTCTTAAGAAAAATCATTGCAGCAAATTTCCTTAATCTTCCCCTTGAAAAAAAAAATGATTTGTGGGGCTGGCGTACGGCTGCAAAATTGAAAGAATGTATTTTAAGCGGCATCGACTCCATGTGCCAATTTTCAGCTCGATAGGTTGACGGTAAGTGAGTCAAAGATTTTGAGAGTAGTGGGTGGGTCTGAAATTTTGACAAAACATGCATTCAAGAAACGGCATTTAAAAGAATCCCAATTAGTGCCGCCCCCCACCTACCAAGGCTCGCCACCGCACATTTTTTTTACGCCCCTGAACTAAATAAATATTCTGATGTTCCCCCCGCTTTGACACCGCAGATTTATTTCATTTATCAATAAAAATTTTAAGAAATATGTTGTCATCAGCGATGAGGCTATGTGCCAAGTTTCATTTCGATAGGCTGACGCGAAATGGGTCAGTTAGCCATTCGAAGATTTTGTCTTATAAAAAGAAACACACGAACAAAAGCGAACTTTATATAAATGATTTCATAATATGCTTCCAAAGACTGATAGTGGCTCAATTTTAGTTCTTGCCGTGGCGCCATATGTGATAGTGGCTCAATTTTAGTTCTTGTAATAGTGCCATATGTTTTAGGGGCACAATTTTAGTTCTTGCAGTGGCACCATATGTCATAGGGGCTCAATTTTAGTTCTTACAGTGGCGCCATATGTGATAGGGGCACAATTTTAGTTCTAGCCTTGGCGCCATATGTCATGGGTTCGCCTCTGGGAAATGATTTTAAAATAAATAATTTAACCCTAAGATATTTGAAACTTGCGCACCAGGTTCAGACGCAGTCAGTGCGAGTCAGCATGAATGTCATGATCTCGAGTTGCGCCAAACGCTCATAGATTTGAGAATCCGTGAACTAAGAATTTGTCTCCACCCTACCTTTCCAAGTTAATCTGAGGCTGGATTATGGAGGCGATGTTCTGGTGCTGTAGATGTGGGTGTGTCAATGTGTGTCACCGGGGGGGGGGTTGGGGGGGGGGGGTGTCAAACTACTGTTTAGACTAGACTGGTTAATTCATCAACTTCTTACACACGTTGTAATATTGATCTCGAGTTGCGCCAAACGCTCATAGATTTGAGAATCCGTGAACTAAGAATTTGTCTCCACCCTACCTTTCCAAGTTAATCTGAGGCTGAATTATGGAGGCGATGTTCTGGTGCTGTAGATGTGGGTGTGTCAATGTGTGTCACCGGGGGGGGGGTTGGGGGGTGGGGGTGTCAAACTCCTGTTTAGACTAGACTGGTTAATTCATCAACTTCTTACACACGTTGTAATACGTCCTACCAGTACTGAATCAACTCAAGTCCTTTTTCATAAATAAGTACAACAGGGATGGCGCTATGAGGATGCAGGGCCTTGGGCAAATTGAATTTTGCGGGGCCGTTGACGTTATATATTCCTCCGATAGGATTTTAAGACACGTTATAGTCGTACTGGGGCCTTGCTGGTCATAATGGGACGCGTCATAACGGATATTTGTTCTCTCGCTTAGTTTCCGAAATTTCTATTAATTCCTATGAAAGTTGATTGCCCTTGCGCTCAAATTACTCTTCGCGGCTCCATTGTTACCAAAATCAAGGTTGTCAAAACAAATATCGAAAACACGAAGCGTGAATGACTCCGAATAGTGTGATGACTGGATTAGGAACTATTAGTAGGCTTAGGTATATTATAAATACACTATGGCAACGCGCGGGGCCACGCAAACGCGGAGCCTTGGGCGGTCGCCCACTTCAACATCCCCTAGCGCCGAAACTGTTACTGAACTCACAAGCTCGACAGAAGGGGGCCGGGGGATTAGAATTAGTCATAAATTTTGAACTTGAGAAAATATGTTTTAACGGTTAATGAAACAAAACAGCAGACGATACAACTTTCTCAGGCCAGTGTTCCAATCGGAGATAAACAAAATCGTATACATTCAAGTTATCTACCTTGCCTTTAAGCAATAAATTTTCTTCTTTTCTTTTTTTAATGATATAAATTACTTGAAGATGAGAGCATTGTTCAAATTAATGTTTGTTTTAAACGATAATTTCTTTAAAAAACGATTCCTTTTTATTATTAAAAAAAACAACAATTTTGATTATATACTTGCAAATCCGGTCAGAAATGGGATTAAACTGATAGTAGAAAAGCTGTGGTATGATGATTTGATTGATACCTGCAGGTAAAATACACTGCGTTTAGAGCCGGTAGAAATTTGAACCATTGCAGTTGCATTCCGTAAAGGGATACCTGGAGAATGTTATCTTGAAATTTTTATTTCATGTCATACAAAACTTATATGAAAAGACTTCTTACGAACACTAAATAAAATGGAGCTGTCCTTGTCCTGATGTTGAAACGCTGACATGAACAATGCAATAACAAGCCAACATTGCATTATGTACTTCAAGAGTTCTGTTGTAAGGGGACGCAATGCAGAATAAATGGCTGACATTTCGTTTTATAGCGTTAATTCCCTTAGTCAGCACTTCCTTTCACTGAAAGTCATGGACCGTGGATATCAATTATATACATGCATATATTTTTTATACTCTTAAAAGAGTATCTTTAAAAAATTCAATAACAATGAATCTACAAATTATTTTGTCAAAATTGTGTATAAAATCCTTTTTGGATCCCTTTTTTAAATTAAATATGTTTTATCTTAGGCTTCTGTGTCCGTTTGTTGGGTAGTTTGTGGTGAATTCTTGCATCTCTCATTCGATCCACTTCCTGATCTCAAATTTATACTTACCCCACCCCCAATAACAATACAAACCTTCATGATCAGTAGTTCGCCAGTGACCTCCACTGAACCTTGGGTGACATCAGCGGGTATCTCAGCTACGGAGCGAGATGGTGACCTCAGCGGGTATCTCAGCTACGGAACGAGATGGTGACCTCAGCGGGTATCTCAGCTGCGGAACGAGATGGTGACATCAGCGGGTATCTCAGCTACGGAACGAGATGGTGACCTCAGCGGGTATCTCAGCTACGGAACGAGATGGTGACATCAGCGGGTATCTCAGCTACGGAACGAGATGGTGACATCAGCGGGTATCTCAGCTACGGAACGAGATGGTGACCTCAGCGGGTATCTCAGCTACGGAACGAGATGGTGACATCAGCGGGTATCTCAGCTACGGAACGAGATGGTGAC
>CAXITT010001084.1:6437-36780 GCA_964033795.1 Lymnaea stagnalis | reverse complement strand
GGGGGGGGGGGGGAGAGATAATTTTCTGCTTCCTGACAACAGTCAAAGGGGAAGTAGTCACTGAATGCGATGCATTATGGGTGACGGATTGGGAGTGGTAGTTCTTGTGTGACAGAAAACCGTTCTCCTCAATCCTCGCCTCGTTCTGGCCGCGAGGTGTGGACGTCTTCGGACAAATGGCCACCAGCGTAATGGCCTTAAATTATTGGGCCTGGTTGCCCGTCCCGTTTCTGTTTTCTGTCATTCACAATTTCCGCTCCCTCTCCCCCCCCCCCTTTTTTTCTTCTTTTCCCTCACCCAGCAAGGGAGATCATTTCGCCACTCCACTCGGTAATAGCCTCCCGTAATCTCGCTTGAGCCACATCGAGTCGCGTTTATTCCCATTAATTCGACAGTATTCTCCATCGCGGCGTCATAATCGAAAGGTTTATCGGGCCAAACAAGATAAGCTTTCCGAGAATTTCGGTAACCTGCGGCCCTCGCTGTGGCGGCGGAAATGATGTGCCGACGGAGACGAGTCCCCCCAGTAATGGTGGAAGGCCTACCGAGTGAGGCTTTCAAGTTTTGACAAGCAATCTTTTGTTGCACGGGCCCCTGGCGAGAGTCTATCAAATCTTCCTTTGGGGAGACCAAGAACAGAGCAGCTATTTGCGTCTGCGGTGGAGGCCATTAAAAAGCGTTTTAGCGAAAAGACGATGCTCCAGAAACGCAGATTGCCCTTGGAGATTTTCGACGGTTGTAATTTTTTTTTGTTACTTTTGAGTTGTGTTACGATTTATTTTTATGCAAGTCTATCTAGTTAATTGTTAATATGATTTGAGAATTTTATACATGATACTAAACATGTCTCGCAAGACACGTTTCCCAGACTGACCAATCTTTTATGTCTCCAAAGCGTGCTGAAGTATAAAGATTGTTTGTGTTAAAATGCACTGTAGACAAATTAGAATAGTTCAGCTCTAACTTTTTCGAATTTGTTGTATTTTTGTTAAAAAAACATATGAAAAGTTTCTAGAGGCAAATATGGAAACGATTCACAGAAGAGAACTTGAATGTAAAGGTCTGATCGAGAGGAGCAGCATGCTTTTAAAGTGGTCTTCAGATAAGACACGAATCAATATATCTACAAAATTCCGACTGGCTTTAAACACTCGAGGTGGCCACGTGATAATGACAGTCGCCTTTCCGTCGGTCATAAACATTTGAGATGGTCACGTGACGGACTCGGCCACCGTTCCGTCGGTCACAAACACTCGGGATGGTCCCGCGACACTCTCAGCCACCATTCCGTCGGTCACAGACACTCGAGAAGCCAGACACCGAGGCCCGGGGGAGGGAGACAGCATGGGAAACAGCTCGTTGAGACGGCTCGAGGGCTGAAGAGGACGTAAGTAGCCGAAGATCAGAGAGCCGAGCCACGAGATGGATGCGTCCTGTGATCAGCGCTGAGAGCACGGTCCTTGCAAGCCCGGCCTTTTATTGCCCACAAACACCTATATTAGCAGTAGGAGGGAGCAGCTCCCTCTCCTAGCCTCTCTTTAATTTAAAGGACAGACCCAGACAGACCCCAAAAAAAAAAAAAATTTATGCATGAAAAAAAAAAAAGAAAAAAATTCAAAAGTTAGATGAGGGGATGTTGAGGAGGGGGTTCGAGGATAAACCGTTTTAGGTAGCACAGGTGAGACAATGACTCCTAGGTCTTTAGACGCGTGTATTTCAATGGCCTGTTACAGTGCTTCCCAACAAACGCAAATTGATTTTTATCGTCTGCTCCAGGGGGCATTATCCTGTCTTTAGTACGCCATAAAAAACCTAGGGATATTTGAGTTGTCTGCGCAGCGACGACACAACGCGGATCTGAGGCCATTTGTTTTCTCAAAGCTTTTCGTGAATAAATCAATCAGCTGACAATTTAGTTTTATTTAGTTTAAAGAATGCCACTGCCGATAAGAAAATAAAGTGAAAACAAAGAGACGTTTGTAGCTACAAGTTTTAAAGGTGCGATAGGTCGCAAACAAGGGTTGAAGTACATGTATTATAAGACAAACAAGGGTTCAAGTATATGTATTATAAGACAAACAAGGGTTCAAGTACATGTATTATAAGACAAACAAGGGTTGAAGTATATGTATTATAAGACAAACAAGGGTTCAAGTATATGTATTATAAGACAAACAAGGTTTCAAGTATATGTATTATAAGACAAACAAGGGTTCAAGTATATGTATTATAAGACAAACACGGGTTCAAGTATATGTATTATAAGACAAACAAGGGTTCAAGTATATGTATTATAAGACAAACAAGGTTTGAAGTATGCATTATAAGACAAACAAGGGTTGAAGTATGCATTATAAGACAAACAAGGGTTCAAGTATATGTATTATAAGACAAACAAGGTTTGAAGTATGCATTATAAGACAAACAAGGGTTGAAGTATGCATTATAAGACAAACAAGGGTTGAAGTACATATTTTAGGAAGGCAAGTGTTATTTATTATGCGGTTTGTGTCTCAAACGTACAAAATGAAATTACCTTTAATGAAACACCCTTGACACGATGTTGAAATGGTCTTCAAAATTTATGAGAACCCTTCACCTGACGCAATTATCATCTCACATTTAACATTAAGACGCATAGAGTAAAGAGATGAAGTTGAAATTCAAAACACAAAACTAGTATTGTTTCTTTCTTGTAATAAAACGTAATATTAGAATAAGGCTTCTCAAAGCGTTGGACCGCGAGCCCCCAGTCACCGGTCTCTCCAAAACTATCAAGAAATAGGAAGATCGAAAAGTTATAATAACTCAAAAATTGGCACCCGCCCCTGCTTTCGGTCCATTACACTATTTTTTTTTTTTAGAAGCCCTGCATTAGAACACAATTTTTCACCTAGGTGCACCCGCCAGAACGCCCCACCCCCACCCCCAACCAAATTATGAGTAACGAAAGACAAACTGTTGCTAATACATCATGAATGTTGATTTCTAACAAGTAAAAAATTAAAATAATAGAAGCCCATAGATTATGGCTGTGGTTGTTCTTAGTATCATTCCATACATTATAGCTGTGGTTGTTCTTAGTATCATTCCATACATTATAGCTGTGGTTGTTCTTAGTATCATTCCATACATTATAGCTGTGGTTGTTCTTAGCAACATCCAATAGATTATGGCCATGGTTGTTCTTAGCAACATCCAATAGATTATGGCTACGGTTGCTCTTAATAACACCCCATAGACTATGGCTATGGTTGTTCTTAGTAACACCCCATAGATTATGGCTACGGTTGCTCTTAATAACACCCCATAGACTATGGCTATGGTTGTTCTTAGTAACACCCCATAGATTATGGCCATGGTTGTTCTTAGTAACACCCCATAGATTATGGCTATGGTTTCTCTTAATAACACCCCATAGATTATGGCTACGGTTGCTCTTAATAACACCCCATAGACTATGGCTATGGTTGTTCTTAGTAACACCCCATAGATTATGGCCATGGTTGTTCTTAGTAACACCCCATAGATTATGGCTATGGTTTCTCTTAATAACACCCCATAGATTATGGCTACGGTTGCTCTTAATAACACCCCATAGACTATGGCTATGGTTGTTCTTAGTAACACCCCATAGATTATGGCCATGGTTGTTCTTAGTAACACCCCATAGATTATGGCTATGGTTTCTCTTAATAACACCCCATAGATTATGGCTACGGTTGCTCTTAATAACACCCCATAGACTATGGCTATGGTTGTTCTTAGTAACACCCCATAGATTATGGCTATGGTTGTTCTTAGTAACACCCCATAGATTATGGATATGGTTGCTCTTAATAACACCCCATAGATTATGGCTATGGTTGCTCTTAGTAAAACCCCATAGATTATGGCTATGGTTGTTCTTAGTAACTCCCCATAGATTATGGCTATGGTTGTTCTCTTAGTAACACCCCATAGACTATGGCTATGGTTGTTCTTAGTAACACCCCATAGATTATGGCTAGGGCTATCCGTTTAGTAACATAAAATAATCCACTTCCCAGTGAACCATTCCTTCTCGTGCCGGTACATTCTCCTGCCATTTCTTGTAGTGGAATATCGGCTTCTATATCTGTCTGTTACGCAATGTTTCCAATCTGGTGATGAAAGGAGCGGGGGAAAGGTAACAGATGCCGACCGGAAGAAAACATAGTCCGGAATGCCCGCTCAAAGATAATCTAGGAAAGGTAATGGCGCTTTCTGGAACAGAATGTAGCATGCCGGGAAAGAAGGGCAGTAAAAAACAAAAATGTCTTCCCTTCGAAAGACAAGTTTAAGTAAAAAGTAAAAATAATTTTCTTCAAATTCACTACGCAAAGAAAGTATAGCGGAAGGGTAGTAAGACAGAGAGTATAGCGGAAGGGTAGTAAGACAGAGAGTGTAGCGGAAGGGTAGTAAGACAGAGAGTATAGCGGAAGGGTAGTAAGACAGAGAGTGTAGCGGAAGGGTAGTAAGACAGAAAGTATAGCGGAAAGGTATAAGACACGCCAAGAAGCCAAAGGAATCCAATTAAATGTAGAAAAAACGTGTATATATGGAATATATTTATATATAGCGGCCTATTTATATATTTTCTGCACAAACTTTCTTTGCGTTTATTTACCTGTGCCAAAAATGAAAGAAAAGATTTAAGAGTGAACTTAAGTCCCTAAGGAAAAACAAAAAAAAAGATCAGAAGAATAGAATGAAAGTGGCTCGAAGTAAACTATTAAATACAAAAAACAAAAAACAAACAAAAAATGGAAAAAACCAACGGCAGCCATGTAAACTTGTCATCGTTGTTTACACCGTGTTTAGTCAAAACGAAGTTCACAATTTAGGATGTCTTGTAAAACTCTTTACAAAACCATTTTCAGACCCCCTCATTTTCCCGTTATGGAAATATTTGCCTGAGGGCTTCAGCCCAGAGTTGAGCCTAACGTTAACACATACAAGGTGTCATTTTAGTTTTTGAGTGTATGCTTTCTGAACTCTTCAATCCTTGTCATTGAAGCAGATGGAGCGGTAGCATGCTAAATTGTAGCATAGTAAATAATGGTATAGTTATGGTAGCATACTAAATAATGGTGTAGTTATGGTAGCATACTAAATAATGGTATAGTTACGGTAGCATACTAAATAATGGTATAGTTATGGTAGCATACTAAATAATGGTATAGTTATGGTAGCATACTCAATAATGGTATGGTTATGGCGGCATACTAAATAACTGTTTAGAAATTGTAGCTTTACTAAATAATTATCTATAGAAGTTAGGCTTTGTTAAAGAGCGAGTTTCCAAAGTGCTACTTAATTCATACCTTCTACTCTCATGTGTTCCACAGTTTCAGCTTTTATCTCCTTCCGTCACGTAAGTTCTAAAGTGCACATTTATCTGTTTGGTCATAACAGTTTATGAAAATCATTCTCCATTTATTTGTTTTTTAATTCACATTCAATTCTCCGACACCCAAAAACAAAAAAAACAAAAAACAAAAAAAAAAAAAAAACCACAAAAAAAAAAAAAAAAAAAAAAAAAAAAAAAAAAAAAAAAAAAAAAAAAAAAAAAAAAAAAAACAAGAAAAAAAANTGACGTTGACAATAATGTCTATATGACGTTGACAATAATGTCTATATGACGTTGACAATAATGTCTATATGACGTTGACAATAATGTCTATATGACGTTGACAATAATGTCTATATGACGTTGACAATAATGTCTATATGACGTTGACAATAATGTCTATATGACGTTGACAATAATGTCTATATGACGTTGACAATAATGTCTATATGACGTTGACAATAATGTCTATATGACGTTGACAATAATGTCTATATGACGTTGACAATAATGTCTATATGACGTTGACAATAATGTCTATATGACGTTGACAATAATGTCTATATGACGTTGACAATAATTTCTATATGACGTTGACAATAATGTCTATATGACGTTGACAATAATGTCTATATGACGTGGACAATAATGTCTATATGACGCTATTAGTCGTCAAGAAATAAATAAACTCTTTTTTTTTTTTTTATTTCTTAAAACTTTTTTATTTACGGATCTATTGAAATTCTCCCACTCAATTTCTGTATATTCGAATAAAATATATTTTAATTATAACTCAAAAAGGACCTTGGTAAAACACATTGTGAAGGGAAAAAAAAATTTGAATATAAAATTGATCTATTTATTTGACTCATTATGCTGATGGAATATTCTAAAACTGTTAGCCCTATGAGACCTTTATAAGTAAATTAAAATGTTCAATTATTAGCTAAAGCCAACGTACATCGCCAGCTGTGAGTTAATTTGAGTGTACTTTCACCCCACTTCGGTGATATTAAAACATTTCACCATTCAAATTTTTCCACCAGATTCTGACACCCCAAAAAATCCGTGTTTATTCAATGTTTGCATTTATATTTTTTCTTTCTTTCATTGTTTCGTGATTTTCATAACACGTTATACTTTTTATTATTAAGAACTCTGTTTCGGGCTGCGAAGACTTTTCATAAATTTTATTTGCATCTCTCTGAACAGAAATCTTTATAGTAGTTTAAGTACACAATTTTGTAAATGAAAAACTAACACCCCTACGTCTTTATGTAACAACTTAAAATGTTCACCATAAAAGCATATTTACTCCATTCTAAACATTACAACAGGAAAATAACATAAATATGTTTAAGAAATTAACATTTTATTGAATAGCCACGTTCATAAATTACAGAAAAGATATGGGCACTGCTCAGTTGATAAGGCGTGTGTACCTCGGCTTAGGATACGATGACCAACACTTTGGTCAACACACATTGAAATTGTCCTTTCTCTGTTTCAGATATGGACAATATTTACGGCAACGCCCTCAGCCCGGGCCTCCATGCGGGGACAATGAGCCCCGGGGGCTACATCCACGCCAACCACCACGGCCATCAGATGAGCCACCACCGCCACCCCACCACCGCCATCAGCCCCGTCACCGCCAACGGCAGCAACAACAACAACAACATCAACAAACTCAGACACAACGGCGATGGTCTGGGCGGGTCCGTCAACCCTTACCAACCATCGACGCCGACGGCCAGCCCCAACACACCCACCGCCCACAGCAACAACGGCATGAACGGACACATGAACAGCTTAAACGCCAGCGCCGGGCTGAAGTCGGACAAGCACATTCACAGCTCACCCGGAAGTAACACGAGTAGTGACCTTTCAACTCACCAGCAGATGCAGCCGATGCTCAACGTGTCCATGAAGAAAGAAAGCGAAAACAACAACAAAACCGACAGCAACAAACTCCACAACAACAACAACAACAACAAAAACAGCGACAAAGAGAAACTCGATAATGACGACGACGGCGACGACGGAGATGAGGGAGGAGAGGATGGGGAGCCGAAGCGGAAGAAGAGGAGGAACAGGACGACCTTCACCAGCTTCCAGCTCGAGGAGATGGAGAGGGTCTTTCAGAAGACGCATTACCCGGATGTCTACGCCAGAGAACAGTTGGCCCTGAGGTGCAGCTTGACGGAGGCACGGGTTCAGGTGAGTTGATAGCATGGGGCATTGGGGGCGCGAGGGGGGTAAAAATAAAACGAGGTGGGTGACGAGGTAGATCTGGTTATTGGCCAGTACGGGAGCAAATGATTGACTCTCGACCCGTTATTTGATGTAATGGTTTGATGCAATGCGAGCTTGAACCATAAATCTGTGTGAAGCTTGCGATGAAAAGCTGGTATTTGTTCATTCCCCTTGTATGTTTACGGATCGGTTTTGTCAACGGCTAACAGCTGAGCACTTGTTCATAGCCAAGATATTTGTTTTCGACAAGGTCAATTGAAATGATAAGGTCAATTGAAACGACAAGGTCAATTGAAACGACAAGGTCAATTGAAATGATAAGGTCAGTTGAAACGAAAAGGTCAATTGAAAAGATAAGGTCAATTAAACGACAAGGTCAATTGAAATGATATGCTCAATTGAAACGACAAGGTCAATTGAAATGATAAGGTCAATTGAAACCACAAGGTCAATTGAAATGATAAGAACAATTGAAACGACAAGGTCAATTGACCTTGATACGCATAGCCGCTATTCGCACCCGGGTCCCTTTAGACTAAATCTCATCGCATTTCATTTGTGATAGTTTATTTTAGTTAAACTGAAGAAGTAAGTTTATAAACGTATAGTCCATTCAATTATCTTTCATTTGATACCTCATTTTTTCTTACAAACAAAACAAAAATATTTTAAATAATTTTTTAATCCCAAGCTCTCACTTCTGGTACCCGGGTACGAATAGCCGCATCCTTATTATTTATTCTATAATTTCAAAGCCAAGATATCGTAAAACAGATGATGGAATAGTTTTAAAAGTAAAGACAGCCACGAAGCTGTTTATCCAATAGTGACCATTTCTCCCTTCTCTTGGCACGATAGTGACCATTTCTCCCGTCTCTTGGCACGATAGTGACCATTTCTCCCGTCTCTTGGCACGATAGTGACCATTTCTCCCGTCTCTTGGCACGGTAGTGACCATTTCTTCTGTCTCTTGGCACGATAGTGACCATTTCTCCCGTCTCTTGGCACGATAGTGACCATTTCTTCTGTCTCTTGGCACGATAGTGACCATTTCTCCCTTCTCTTGGCACGATAGTGACCATTTCTCTCTTCTCTTGGCACGATAGTGACCCTTTCTCCCGTCTCTTGGCACGATAGTGACCATTTCTCCCGTCTCTTGGCACGATAGTGACCATTTCTCCCCTCTCTTGGCACGATAGTGACCATTTCTCCCGTCTCTTGGCACGATAGTGACCATTTTTCCCGTCTCTTGGCACGATAGTGACCATTTCTCCCGTCTCTTGGCACGATAGTTACCATTTTTTCCGTCTCTTGGCACGAGAGTGACCATTTCTCCCGTCTCTTGGCACGAGAGTAACCATTTCTCCCGTCTCTTGGCACGATAGTGACCATTTCTCCCTTCTTTTGGCACGATAGTGACCATTTCTCCCTTCTCTTGGCACGATAGTGACCATTTCTCCCGTCTCTTGGCACGATAGTGACCATTTCTCCCTTCTCTTGGCACGATAGTGACCATTTCTCCCTTCTCTTGGCACGATAGTGACCATTTCTCCCTTCTCTTGGCACGATAGTGACCATTTCTCCCGTCTCTTGGCACGACATTTCTATAAAGAAAACACACGCCACCGGGCGTAGAGTTGTCATGACAGTTGCCATGATAATTGTGGTGACAACTGTCATGATAACTGTGGTGGCAACTGTCATGATAATTGTGGTGACAACTGTCATGGTAACTGTGGTGGCAACTGTCATGATAACTGTGGTGGCAACTGTCATGGTAACTGTGGTGGCAACTGTCATGGTAACTGTGGTGGCAACTGTCATGATAACTGTGGTGGCAACTGTCATGATAATAGTGGCGACAACTGTCATGATAATTGTGGTGACAGTTGTCATGATAATTGGGACAACTGTCGTGACTTGCCCTTTTTTTGGAATATTTTATCGGCACATTCTACCGATTTCAATGCTTTATGGTATGTGGCCCACATTTTTTTTTTATATAACATAAGTATAAGAGAAATTGGAGATTTATGGGGGAAAAAACGTACTTCTTGGTTTGTGAATAAATCTTGAAATTTCTGCTGGTCTTTGTTTCCAGTATAAGGGAAAGCTTCTTTGCTGACATTTTAATGTTTTTCTTGATGGTTTATTGAATCAAGAATCAGACGGTAGATGTACTGGTTACAAAATAACAAAAAAGCTTATAAAAAATAGTTGAACATTCCACTATGGCTCCGGCCAAAATAAATAGCCTGTGAAAATGTTCATTCATCTTGTCACAGTATCTTTTTATCTCAACCATAACTTTCACTGACCGGATCTACAACCAAACTAATCCATGTGCAGCCGGCATACGAGGGACCCGACCGATATAACCCGTGTATAATAAACCCGTGTATAACAAACTCGTGTATAACAAACTCGTGTATAACAAACCCGTGTATAACAAACCCGTGTATAACTAACCCGAGTATAACAAACCCGTGTATAACAAACCCGAGTATAAACAACCCGTCTATAACCAAATGGTCTAATAACCACCGGTCTGTGAAGATCCCGTCTATGACCAAATCATCTATTTACAAGCCGTCTGTAAGCAACGACTGCGCCCCTGCCCCGACACCCCCACCACCCACCTCGTCATCAAGTGGTCAGCTCGGCACGCATTCATGTATCGGTACGAGTGGATCCCCCTTCGCGGGGTCAAGTGGTCAGTTTTTGGCTGACCGTGTGGTCTGATCGAGAGGTTGGTTCAAACTTCTTCTGTCCCGATTAACGGTGGCATGTCGGAAGTCCCTAACAGCGACCCAGCGCCAGGAGCTGACACATAGCAGCTTTAGAAATTACCTCTAGTTCACAAATTCTATAATTCTACTTTCGCATTGACAAATAAAACATTTGCGATTTCCTTTAATTTCCGCGTGTAGTTCACGTGACAACGAACCTTCTGCGAGCCTCTTCAACGTTCGCAAAACAAAATCTTACATTTTAAGAAGGGTTTCTTAGCCTGTTATTTTCCATGGCCCCCATAGCCAGACAGTAGAAGGCCGATGACGTAACATGTCTCTTGGGTTTCCTTTACAACATGTCAGATATGTTCCGTCCTGTTCTCAAAATGAGTGAGTCTACAAATGTAATACACAAAGTGATCCCATCTATTTTTTTGCTTCGTTGGTCGTGGCGCTGAACTGAACCTATACAAAAAACTCTTACTTAATACTTCCTATACATAAAACTCTTACTTAATACTTCCTATACATAAAACTCTTACTTAATACTTCCTATACATAAAACTCTTACTTAATACTTCCTATACATAAAACTCTTACTTAATACTTCCTATACATAAAACTCTTACTTAATACTTCCTATACATAAAACTCTTACTTAATACTTCCTATACATAAAACTCTTATTTAATACTTCCTATACATAAAACTCTTACTTAATACTTCCTATACATAAAACTCTTACTTAATACTTCCTATACATAAAACTCTTATTTAATACTTCCTATACATAAAACTCTTACTTAATACTTCCTATACATAAAACTCTTACTTAGTACTTCCTATACATAAAACTCTTACTTAATACTTCCTATACATAAAACTCTTACTTAATACTTCCTATACATAAAACTCTTACTTAATACTTCCTATACATAAAACTCTTACTTAGTACTTCCTATACATAAAACTCTTACTTAATACTTCCTATACATAAAACTCTTACTTAATACTTTCTATACATACAACTCTTACTTAATACTTCCTATACATAAATCTCTTACTTAATACTTCCTATACATAAAACTCTTACTTAATACTTCCTATACATAAAACTCTTACTTAATACTTCCTATACATAAAACTCTTACTTAATACTTCCTATACATAAAACTCTTACTTAATACTTCCTATACATAAAACTCTTACTTAATACTTCCTATACATAAAACTCTTACTTAATACTTCCTATACATAAAACTCTTACTTAATACTTCCTATACATAAAACTCTTACTTAATACTTCCTATACATAAAACTCTTACTTAATACTTCCTATACATAAAACTCTTACTTAATACTTCCTATACATAAAACTCTTACTTAATACTTCCTATACATAAAACTCTTACTTAATACTTCCTATACATAAAACTCTTACTTAATACTTCCTATACATAAAACTCTTACTTAATACTTCCTATACATAAAACTCTTACTTAATACTTCCTATACATAAAACTCTTACTTAATACTTCCTATACATAAAACTCTTACTTAATACTTCCTATACATAAAACTCTTACTTAATACTTCCTATACATAAAACTCTTACTTAATACTTCCTATACATAAAACTCTTACTTAATACTTCCTATACATAAAACTCTTACTTAATACTTCCTATACATAAAACTCTTACTTAATACTTCCTATACATAAAACTCTTACTTAATACTTCCTATACATAAAACTCTTACTTAATACTTCCTATACATAAAACTCTTATTTAATACTTCCTATACATAAAACTCTTATTTAATACGTCCCATACATAAAACTCTTACTTAGTACTTCCTATACATAAAACTCTTATTTAATACGTCCCACACATAAAACTCTTACTTAGTACTTCCTATACATAAAACTCTTACTTTATACTTCCTAATACATAAAATTCTAACTTAATACTTCCTATACATAAAATTCTTACTTAATGCTTCCTATACATAAAATTCTTACTTCATACTTCCTATAAGTAAATTCTTACTTAACACTTCCTGTACATAACACTCCTACTCGTTACTTAAGATGGCGATTGTTCCATTGTTTTGGAAGGAAGATTGAAATAGATATATATTTTTTTTTCATTTTTAAAAGTTACTTTTCTTGTATGTCGGGATGTGGAAAATACAGTTAATGGCATCCAATTAGCAACCCCCCCCCCACTCACTATTCGAAATACATTTTTTTTTGGTAATTTTTTTTTTTTGTTGCCGTTTCACAAATTTGTTGCCGTTTCACAAATTTGTTGCCGTTTCACATTGTTGCCGTTTCACAAATTTGTTGCCGTTTCACATTGTTGCCGTTTCACAAATTTGTTGCCGTTTCACAAATTTGTTGCCGTTTCACAAATTTGTTGCCGTTTCACAAATTTGTTGCCGTTTCACAAATTTGTTGCCGTTTCACATTGTTGCCGTTTCACATTGTTGCCGTTTCACAAATTTGTTGCCGTTTCACAAATTTGTTGCCGTTTCACAAATTTGTTGCCGTTTCACAAATTTGTTGCCGTTTCACAAATTTGTTGCCTTTCCCCAATTTGTTGCCGTGTCACATATTTGTTGCCGTTTCACAAATTTGTTGCCGTTTCACAAATTTGTTGCCGTTTCACAAATTTGTTGCCGTTTCACAAATTTGTTGCCGTTCACAAATTTGTTGCCGTTTCACAAATTTGTTGCCGTTTCACAAATTTGTTGCCGTTTCACAAATTTGTTGCCGTTTCACAAATTTGTTGCCGTTTCACAAATTTTTTGCCGTTTCACAAGAGCACTAATTTAGCTATGAAGACACGTTACACACACATCTAAAGAAATAAACCTGGACTGAAGAGTGAGACCATTTTTAAACGTGATTATATAAGACGTTTTTATTTTCAGTTTATCAGACATGTTGTTTTTTTTTCCCCTTCTTTATAAATGAAAAATGTATATTCTTGAATGAAAAACTCTCAAATGACACACATGGTAACAAAATATTTGATTGCTTCCGTGTGCCCATCTCCTGGACGTTTGAGAAGTGTAAGTTGAGAATTACTGACCATAGGATCGACTGACCATAACAGGTACTGACCATAACAGCTACTGACCTTAAAAGCTACTGACCGTAAGAGCTGTAACATAAATGAATTCATTTGAGAACTTAATCAGATGGGTCGTGGGAGCGAAAGCCTTTTCCCCCCAAAGGATTAGTGCGTCCCCCCCACCCCGCTCCAAGGGAGGCAACCGCCTACGGCTTCTCCGCGTGAACAAGATGTGGGTAATGACCACCAGGCGACACATGTCCGGAAGTGGCCAAAGTGGGGCCCGGCCGAGATGGACATGATGCAAACCCAGATGAGGCGCCCCGGGAAGGGAAACAACCGGGTGTCGGTGATCCAATGTGACGTCACAAGTCTATATCATAATTTAAAGATGTCGCCCGTTTTTAGCCACGCATCAACCGTGCGATGACGTCACGTTAGCGTGAATGAACGTGTTTTAACGGCTGTTTGTGGGCTGTTGTAGACAACAGCGTATACAACAAGTGATGTGCCACATTTCAGATATCATGATCACATGACATGTGAACACGAACAGAATTCTGACGTTGAGTAAAAGTTCAATTCGGAAACTAGGAAACAGTTTTGTTTGAAAAAAAAAAGAAATAGAAATAATAATAATAATAATAATAAAGATCTTATCTTTATTTCCGTTCAATGACAGTGCAGCCATGTATAGAATTTAATCTTCCATTGTGATCTTAAATAATACAAAAAATCAGGTACTTTAAACAAATAAAAGTTTTTTTCGGGTTGAAAATATAAGTATATAAGATTATAAGCATGTAAGAATATAATATTATAAGAATATAAGATAAGAAGATTATAAGAATATAAGATAAGAAGATTATAAGAATATAAGATAAGAAGATTATAAGAATATAAGATAAGAAGATTATAAGAATATAAGATAAGAAGATTATAAGAATATAAGATAAGAAGATTATAAGAATATAAGATAAGAAGATTATAAGAATATAAGATAAGAAGATTATAAGAATATAAGATAAGAAGATTATAAGAATATAAGATCGTATTGAATTCGGAAATAAATACGAAAAAAGCGTCGCTCCTTTTCTAACAAGGGAGATGACTATGGAATAACATGTTTTACTACGCTCACACGTCCAGCCCAATGTATCCTTGTGACCTTGACCTACGGTTTAATTGATGGCGAGAATTGGTGGATTGGCCTGTCAGGAATCAGAAGGAATCCCTTGACCCGGGGTGCTGGTGATGCAGAGCCAGGAGGGAGGGCATGGCGCGGCAAGAGCATAAATGTTACATTGTCTCGGGAATTTTTCGGGGCGCCATTCCCGCAGCGCAGTCGAACTCAGTTTGGGGCGCCCTTGGGTGCTGGTGGAGGGCGTGGGGCGGAATTTTCAGAAAATTGTATGTGTTTTTTTTTTTACTTGAGGAATATTCAACTTCATTATAGAGCTTAGTCGGACATATACATTTAAAGTATTTAGTAGGAAATTTTATCTTTGTAGTATTTAGTAGGAAATATATATTTATAGAACTTAGTAGGACATTTATATTGATAGTACTTTTTAGGACATTTATATTTGTAATACACAGTAGGGCATATAAGTGTATAGTACTTATTAGTACATATTTATTTCTATTGCTTAGTAGGACAGAACGTATCTGTAGCAGTTATTAAGATATGCATATTTCTAATGCATTCTTTGGCCACATATATTTCTTTCCCATGCAAAGCATTTGAGGACTTAAGATTTTTCCAGTGAACTCCACATTTTTAAATATTTTTTTGTTAAGTTTCTTAAGGTGTAACTCGGGATTGATTGAACTCAGTTTGTCTACGTGATTGATTGATTGAACTCAGTTTGTCTACGTGATTGATTGAACTCAGTTTGTCTACGTGATCGATTGAACTCAGTTTGTCTACGTGGTTGATTGAACTCAGTTTGTCTACGTGATTGATTGAACTCAGTTTGTCTACGTGATTGATTGAACTCAGTTTGTCTACGTGATTGATTGAACTCAGTTTGTCTACGTGATTGATTGAACTCAGTTTGTCTACGTGATTGATTGATTGAACTCAGTTTGTCTACGTGGTTGATTGAACTCAGTTTGTCTACGTGAGTGATTGAACTCAGTTTGTCTACGTGATTGATTGAACTCAGTTTGTCTACGTGATTGATTGAACTCAGTTTGTCTACGTGGTTGATTGAACTCAGTTTGTCTACGTGGTTGATTGAACTCAGTTTGTCTACGTGATTGATTGAACTCAGTTTGTCTACGTGATTGATTGAACTCAGTTTGTCTACGTGATTGATTGAACTCAGTTTGTCTACGTGATTGATTGAACTCAGTTTGTCTACGTGATTGATTGAACTCAGTTTGTCTACGTGATTGATTGAACTCAGTTTGTCTACGTGATTGATTGAACTCAGTTTGTCTACGTGATTGATTGAACTCAGTTTGTCTACGTGATTGATTGAACTCAGTTTGTCTACGTGATTGATTGAACTCAGTTTGTCTACGTGATTGATTGAACTCAGTTTGTCTACGTGATTGATTGAACTCAGTTTGTCTACGTGATTGATTGAACTCAGTTTGTCTACGTGATTGATTGAACTCAGTTTGTCTACGTGATTGATTGAACTCAGTTTGTCTACGTGATTGATTGAACTCAGTTTGTCTACGTGATTGATTGAACTCAGTTTGTCTACGTGATTGATTGAACTCAGTTTGTCTACGTGATTGATTGAACTCAGTTTGTCTACGTGATTGATTGAACTCAGTTTGTCTACGTGATTGATTGAACTCAGTTTGTCTACGTGATTGATTGAACTCAGTTTGTCTACGTGATTGATTGAACTCAGTTTGTCTACGTGATTGATTGAACTCAGTTTGTCTACGTGATTGATTGAACTCAGTTTGTCTACGTGATTGATTGAACTCAGTTTGTCTACGTGATTGATTGAACTCAGTTTGTCTACGTGATTGATTGAACTCAGTTTGTCTACGTGATTGATTGAACTCAGTTTGTCTACGTGATTGATTGAACTCAGTTTGTCTACGTGATTGATTGAACTCAGTTTGTCTACGTGATTGATTGAACTCAGTTTGTCTACGTGATTGATTGAACTCAGTTTGTCTACGTGGTTGATTGAACTCAGTTTGTCTACGTGATTGATTGAACTCAGTTTGTCTACGTGATTGATTGAACTCAGTTTGTCTACGTGATCGATTGAACTCAGTTTGTCTACGTGATCGATTGAACTCAGTTTGTCTACGTGATTGATTGAACTCAGTTTGTCTACGTGATCGATTGAACTCAGTTTGTCTACGTGATCGATTGAACTCAGTTTGTCTACGTGATCGATTGAATTCAGTTTGTCTACGTGATTGATTGAACTCAGTTTGTCTACGTGATCGATTGAACTCAGTTTGTCTACGTGATCGATTGAATTCAGTTTGTCTACGTGATTGATTGAACTCAGTTTGTCTACGTGATCGATTGAATTCAGTTTGTCTACGTGATTGATTGAACTCAGTTTGTCTACGTGATTGATTGAACTCAGTTTGTCTACGTGATTGATTGAACTCAGTTTGTCTACGTGATTGATTGAACTCAGTTTGTCTACGTGATCGATTGAACTCAGTTTGTCTACGTGATTGATTGAATTCAGTTTGTCTACGTGATTGATTGAACTCAGTTTGTCTACGTGGTTTTAACACGTAACTTTGTATTTACAATTATCATCTTTTTTTTCTAACCAATAACCGCCCTCTTTTCATCTTTTTTCCCCCTCGACACCTTACAAAGACATTAAATTTTTTATTTTTTTTACGCCACCAAATGATAATTCATACATGCAAATAACATTAACACAACATTTTATCAATCATTCAATTTTGGGATTTAACCCAGCAGAAGCTTGGCTTCTATTGGCTTTAGTATTTGAGGGTACCTTTCACAATGGCAATGCGTAATTTGCATTATTTCACTTCCTGTAACTTTGGTCTTGGAAAATCCAACTTCCGGCAATTACAAATGGCGATCACTTAAATATTTAAATGTTCTCTATTTCTTGTCGTAGTTTCTTTAATTCCTGTCTGCTGTGGAAGGCTCTTGGCCGATACGTTCATTTCTTATTGTCATGTTTTTCGATTCAACCTTCCACACACCTTGGTCTCCTGTTGTCTTTGTTAAAGAAGCCGAGAGATGATCTTTGTAGCGTCAGATCGTTATCCTTTTTGGACTATGCCCAGGCATGTAAACATACATAGTCACAGATCAAATATTTAGATGATAATTTTGTTTCGGAGTAATGCATTGTTATTATGAGTTAGAAAGAACAGGAAATTAATTATGATACGTCATGCGCAGAGGGAGTGAACAAGAGTCTCATGGACGTAAGACGGTTTTGTGTATATTCTAGATATCGGCACTTGCCATGAATCTCATAGCATCGGATTACTGCTTCAATAAATCTGTGCGAACGTCATATGTGAAGTAAATATACGACATCAGTTATATTTTACTCCATTTTCGGAGAAGTGTTTCATGTAGTGTGATTTCTATACAATAAATGTTTTGTGATGAAAAATCAATGGACTTCCACTGGTGCTTCGTAAAGTGTGGATAGTTATCACTACATCTATATTTTACAAGTAACATCATCATCACCAAAGGAGAGTGCTACAAACAGGAATGCCTTATGACGTTGAATGCCACGTGACTTTGAAATGCCCCGTGATGATGAATGCCCTAGAATAAATAATAACGTTGAAAGCCATATGACATAAAATGCCCTCATAAAGTTGAAAGCCATATGACATAAAATGCCCTCGTAACGTTGAAAGCCAAACGACATAAAATGCCCTCATAAAGTTGAAAGCCATATGACATAAAATGCCCTCATAAAGTTGAAAGCCATGTGACATAAAATGCCCTCGTAACGTTGAAAGCCATATAACATAAAATGCCACAGTACGTTAATCGGCTCATGACTCCTCGTGCCCCGTGACGTTGAATGCCATCGTGCCCCAGTGATGTTGAACGCCCCATGACTCCTAGTGCCCCAGTGAAGTTGAATGCCCCATTTCTTCTGTTGCCCCAGTGACTTTGAATGCCCCATTTCTTCTTGTGCCCCAGTGACGTTGAATGCCCCCACAGACGCCGAGCGTCTCAGCGATGAAGCTATGCCCCACAACTTCGTGTATCTGTTGAGAGCCGCCGATTAAGGCAGGCATACACTGCAGACGTGAGCGGACAAAGATCAAAGACCCTTCCTAATGGCATCCTACTGTGTGATAGGCTCAGA
Source organism: Lymnaea stagnalis (assembly GCA_964033795.1). Classification (NCBI taxonomy): domain Eukaryota; kingdom Metazoa; phylum Mollusca; class Gastropoda; family Lymnaeidae; genus Lymnaea; species Lymnaea stagnalis. The sequence goes on along the minus strand of CAXITT010001084.1, from coordinate 18,024 downwards.
TATTAGCCATGGTTATATTTAATTAACCACCCAGGGGGGGCTGTACAGACGGGGCGGCTTGGGGGTCGGGGCAGGGGGAGGAAAGGGGACTGGGGGGGGGGGCCTCAGAGAGGAAGGAATGTTATTGTTTTTCCGTAGAAAGAATCATGGGATTTGGTGAACGCAAACCGAGCAATGTCACAAATGTGAATGTATCTATGTGTATGTAAGTATGTAGTGTGTATGTTGGCACATGTGTCGGTGTGTGCCTGCGTTAGGTTTTATATATAATGTGTACAGATTTGATAACAGATATATCTGTACAGATTTGATAACAGATATATGTGTACAGATTTGATAACAGATATATGTGTACAGATTTGATAACAGATATATGTGTACAGATTTGATAACAGATATATGTGTACAAATTTGATAACAGATATATGTGTACAGATTTGATAACAGATATATGTGTACATATTTGATAACAGATATATGTGTACAGATTTGATAACAGATATATGTGTACAAATTTGATAACAGATATGTGTGTACAGATTTGATAACAGATATACGTGTACAGATTTGATAACAGATATATGTGTACAGATTTGATAACAGATATATGTGTACAGATTTGATAACAGATATATGTGTACAGATTTAAAACATGTGTGCGTTAAGTTGTGTCTGTTGGTCTCGGGGTTGGTGTGGGTGGGTGTGTGGTGGGTGTGTGGTTGGGTGTGTGGGTGTGTGGTGGGTGGGTGTGTGGTGGGTGTGTGGTGGATGTGTGTGGAGGGTGTGGATGTGTGGTGGGTGTGTGTATGTGGTGTGGTGTGTGGGTGTGTGTGGGTGTGTGGTGTGTAGTTGGGTGTGTGGTGGGTGTGTGGAGGGTGCGTGGTGGGTGTGTGATGGGTGTGTGGTGGGTGTGTGGTGTGGGTTTGTGGTGGGTGTGTGGTGTGTGTGTGGTTGGTGTGGTGTGTGGTGGGTGTTGGTGTTTGGTGGGTGTGTTGTGGGTGTGTGTGTGGGTGTGGAGTGGGTGGTTGGGTTAGTGTGTGGGTGGGTGGGTGTGTGGGTAAGTGGGTGTGTGGGTGGGTGTGTGGTTTGGTGGATGAGTTGGTGTGTGGGTAGATGGGTGGGTGGGTTTAAAATAAATAAATAGGTGTGTGGTGGGTGTGTGTGTGGGTGTTTGGTGGGTGTGTGTGGGTGTGTGGTGGGTATGGGTATGTGGTGTCTGTGTGGTGGTTGTGTGTTGGTGTGTGGTGTGTGTGTGGGTTTGTGTGGTGGGTGTGTGGTGGGTATGTGGTGGGTGTGTGGTGCTTGTGTGGTGTGTGTATGTGTGGGTGTAGAGTGGGTGGTTGGGTTAGTGTGTGGGTGGGTGAGTGTGTGGGTAAGTGGGTGTGTGGGTGGGTGTGTGGTTGGGTGGGTGGGTTAGTGTGTGGGTAGGTGGGTGGGTGGGTTTAAAAAGAAATAAATAGACCGAATTCGTAAAATAATTTCCCTAAAAGCTTTTCCTATTTGGCCAGTCTTGACATTGAGTCTAATTTAGAACTTGAATAGAGAATCGGTGAGTTTTTATGTGAGTGAGTTTGTATGTGAGTGAAGCTGTATGTGAGTGAGTCTCTATGTGTGTGAGGTTGTATGTGAGTGAGCTTGTATATGAGTGAGCTTGTATATGAGTGAGCTTGTATATGAGTGAGCTTGTATGTGATAGAGTTTGTATGTGAGTGAGCTTGTATATGAGTGAGGCTGTATGTGAATGAGACTGTATGTGAGTGCGCTTGTATGTGAGTGAGCTTGTATGTGAGTGAGTTTGTATGTGAGTGAGCTTGTATGTGAGTGAGCTTGTATGTGAGTGAGCTTGTAATGTGAGTGCGTTATTATTAAAGGTAAATGCCCGCTTGTTGTATCGAGTTTCTTAGTCAGCCTAAATGCTGCTATATTAACATAGCTTTTGAAATAATGGCTGCACTCAGCCAGCCTAAATCAATGGTTCTTAACATGGGTTCGATCGAACCCCAGGGGTTCACTCTCAGGAGTTTCTCGGAGGCAAAAAAAAAAAAAAAAAAAAAAAAAAAAAAAAAAAAAAAATATATTTTATTTTTCCTATTAAGAAGGGTTCGATGAATGCACTTATGAAACTGGTGGGGTTCGGTACCTCCATAAATGTTAAGAACCACTGTCCTAAATGCTGCTATATTAACACAGCTTGTGAAATAATGGCTGCACTCAGTCAGCCTAAATGCTGCTATGCTAAACAAAGTTTTTGAAATAATGGTTGATGAAATCGTTGAAGATGGGCCATGGCGAATGGATGGGTGATCTCTGGTGTAGACCTGGGCGTAATTTAACGCTGGAACATGTGATGAGTGTTTTGTAGAACTTAAGGTGGTGTTGGTATCGGTGGTGTTGGTATCGAAGGTGTTGGTATCGGTGGTGTTGGTATCGGTGATGTTGGTATCGGTGGTGTTGGTATCGGTGGTGTTGGTATCGGTGGTGTTGGTATCGGTGGTGTTGATATCGGTGGTGTTGGTATCGGTGGTGTTGGTATCGGTGGTGTTGGTATCGGTGGTGTTGGGAGTTGGGATCGGTGGTGTTGGTATCGGTGGTGTTGGTATCAGTGGTGTTGTTATCAGTTGTGTTGTTATCTGTGGTGTTGGTATCGGTGCTGTTGGGAGTCGGTATCGGTGGTGTTGGGTTTGGTGGTGTTGGTATCGGTGGTGTTGGTATAGGTGGTGTTGGTATCGGTGGTGTTGGTATTGGTGGTGTTGGGAGTTGGGATCGGTGGTGTTGGTATCGGTGGTGTTGGTATCGGTGGTGTTGGTATCAGTGGTGTTGTTATCGGTTGTGTTGTTATCGGTGGTGTTGGTATCGGTGCTGTTGGGAGTTGGTATCGGTGGTGTTGGGTTCGGTGGTTTTGGAATCGGTGGTGTTGGTATCGGTGGTGTTGGGATCGGTGGTGTTGGTATCGGTGGTGTTGAAAGGTGTAATTCTTTTTTATCAGAAGGTTTAGGAAGGCAGGTGTTTAAATGTGAGACACAGAGGTGGGTGTTTAAATGTGAGGCACAGAGGTGGGTGTTTAAATGTAAGGCACAGAGGTGGGTGTTTAAATGTGAGGCACAGACATGGGGGTGTTTAAATGTGAGGCACAGACATGGGGGTGTTTAAATGTGAGGCACAGAGGTTGGGGTGTTTAAATATGAAGCACAGAGGTGGGTGTGTTTGCTTTCAATCTAAAATTCAACATTTAAATAAACACACAGTCGTTCAGGACCAAGTTGTTTTTTGATGGGCATGGTGTAAAAAATAAACTGGGCATGGTGTAAAAATAAACTGGGCATGGGGAAAAAATATCCACTACCCATATCCACTTGGATAAACGTGTTTAAAATATCCGTAAGGGGATAGAAATATGATTTGGTATCGTGTTTGGTCAGCACGTCTTTAGCCACAAGAGCAGACCCCCTCTGTGTGATGTCATTCGTGTGTTTTTTTTGTGGCGGGAGACACCTTCTTTAGAATTTATTAATTTGGATATACGAACCGTGCACTAGGTTACTTGAAGGTTTATTCACTAGATGTTTAACAATGTCTCACTAACAATTCCCCTGATGTTTAACAATGTCTCGCTAACCTGTCTCATTGTAAAATGTTTTTACATATGCGTGGAAGTGATAACCAGTCATCATATTTATAACTGTGTCTCTCTTAAGTCATTGTAACATGGTCTTCCTACATGTGTAACTGAGTCTCTCTTAAGTCATTGTAACATGGTCTTCCACTTGGAATCATTACTTATCATTCCTTTTATGGCCCTACAACATTATTTCGATACGTTTCGCTAGCCGGTACACCCCCCCCCCTTTCACGAGACACGACACCCCCCCCCCCACCTTCCAGTTACGCAACCGCTTGCAATCTGGTCCCACTCACACCCCAACCATTGTTCGACAGACCCCCCTATTTCCCCTGTCGCACAAATCGATATCTTCAGACTCCCCTCAGTGAACCCGCCGACCCAACCTGGCCCACACGTGGCCCATACGTGGTCCGCCCCCCTTCTCCCTTCCGCCCCACACGCATGTGTCCCCAGAAACGAACGGCGAACTTGTTGTTGTTCTGCATGCGGACTGGAAGCCGGCCTCCCGGCCCGCCTGGCCCTGGTTAGGGCCCGTTGTTTGCACAGGGAAAATGAAATGTGTTTTTAATGCGACAAATAGGGCCTAAGAGATGTTTCAACATCGTTGCCATGTCTCGTCTCTCCATCCCGGCCGAGGGGGCACCAGGGGAGCCTCGGAGGGAAGAGCGCGAGCAATGCCGCAGCAGACGTCCTGGTCGGTGCTCGGGAGAAATTGTTGTCGCAGGTTTACCTTGCGCCGATGCCGATGGCTCTTTATTTTCCCATGCAGCGGTTCTCAATCCAATTAAGTCGATCGCAATATTTATATGCGTGTCATTAAGAAAGAAAAAAAACTGGACTCATTTAAATCTTAACGCAAGAGATGCGGTCGTTGTAAACATGGATATGGCAGCGGCGTGTGACCAAGATAATAATGGCGCTATGTAACTGCGTATGTTGATGTGAGTGTTATCTTTGTGTGCTTTGGAATCCCTTAACGTCCCTTTGGAAGATTTTTTGAAATGGATTGCTGGACATTCTAGTTTAAAAACCAACTCAAAAAACCAACAACAACAACGAACAAGTATAAGAAGACCTTCACATACATACATAAATATCTATATATATATCTATATATATATATCCATATCTATATCTATGGGGCCCTGCAAAAACCCGACAGCAAAGTCAGTTGTTACAGTAGCGGTTACTAGTAAATCAGTTGAGTCCTATACTTTCCAGACCAATCATTGTACGTCCTAACTGTCCTCACGTCAGGTCAAGTCCTGGTAAATCAGTCCCCCTTCAATCCCCCCCCCCCTTTGTGTCGGGCAACACCCGAACCCACCCCCCTCCTCCGTCGAGCAACGGGCAGGTCCTCTCGCGAGTCGCACACCGAAAGAATACCGAGGGGGGGGGGGCAGAAACAAACATGCTCACTTTGTACTTTGTTGACACGCACGGCGGTTCTTTCCTTCCCGAGCTCTTTTCATCTCTCCGACGTGTCGCTTCCGATACCAGGAACCTTCGGCAGGCGCGAGTTTGTTTTACAATAGGCTTACGTCAACCGGCCGGTGCACTGGGTGCTGCCCAACACTGCTTTCAATATACGAGCATGGGGCTACCAGTGTGCATGGAACTATAGGGCTCAGCCAAGACTAACCTCCAGTTGGCAAAAATTTAAATTTGTGAGATAGCATGTTGAACAATCTCCGACATTTTCTAAAACAGAAGCAATTACTCATTTCTTCCCATTTTTTTCTTTTTTGTTTTTTTTTGTGCACAGATTGGAGGGTTTTTTTTTTTAAACAGAATAGAAAGTTTAAAAAATGTGTATCTGATAACTGTTTATTTTCTTTTAATTTGTAGAAATAGTCAAGACATCTTTGGTTCAAGGTTTGCTTCTGTCGAATTGCATTCGTTCCTTCAATGAAATATTTTAAAAAATGTGTATTTGTTAACTGTTTTTTTTCTTTTAATTTGTAGAAATAGTGAAGACATCTTTGGTTCAAGGTTTGCTTCTGTCGAATTGCATTCGTTCCTTCAATAAAAAAAAAAAAAAAAAAAAACCCATTAAATTTCCTTTGACTTGTTTTACATGGTTGGTTTATATGCAAAGGCGCATGCGCGGTGGGCTCAACCAATCGTTGCTCTTTCTAACAACATAGAAATGCTCATGAAACTTACATAACGTTACAAGGCAAGACCATACACTGAATTTTGAAAGCCAGATCGTAAGTATTTGAAATATACAAAGTTAATATTATTACAGCATAGGGATGGGCTCAACGCGCTTCACACACAAATGGTACAACCAGGTTATACTTGGACAACCACACCACGGTACTTTGACAACCACGCGATGGTACCCAGACCACCACATATCCGGTACTATGGCAACGACTCCACGGTACTTTGAGAACGACATCACGGCACTTGGACAACCACACACCCGTGGTACTTGGACAGCCACACACTCGTGGCACAAGGACACCCACACACTCATTTGGTACCAGGGCAACCACACACTTGATAACGGGACAACCACACATACCGTACTTCAAAAACTCCATTCAGCCGTGGAGTGATTCCGTTCGACTCGAACCGCACAAAACGCAGGATCCACTCTGACCCAAATCTCTCTCTGGTCCTCGCAAACTTGCTATTGTTTAGGCTGTAAGCGGACCAAAGACATTCCGTGTTCCCGTCGACTGCCAGACAACGGCTGTAGGTGTCGTGACTATAAAGACCAGGGAATGCTGACAACGGGGGCCCCGTGTGCGCCCTGGTCTAGGGGAACTCTCGTGGAGACCAAAGTGAGAATTTATTCTTTGAAATAACAAGTTATTGTGCCCGATGTATGAATCCATGGCGCCAGATGAAATGTCGATGTAGAGGAAAAAAATACAAATTTGGGGAAGAGAAGGGTATGAACTTGATTCTTCTTGTATTTATGTTTTAGAGTAGGCCCTTGGGAACAAAGGGAGATTTATATGTTTAATAAAGATTGGTTTTGTCCTTTCCCCATTGTCATGGCTAGAACGTATGTATCTGTTATCAGGAGACTCCATCGGGGGAGAGTTATGTCCGCTTTAGAGACCGACCGACTTACTACTTCGGTTTCAGGGCCGAAAGTTCCCATTTGATCACTTGCAGCCTAGTTTCGGTTTCGGCCGAAATAGAAAAGTTAACTTTCAGTTTAATTTCGGTTTAAACCGAAAGTGATTGTAACTTTCCTCCATCTGGCCGAAAGTGATTGAGGTTTTCTGTCATTTACCAGAAGGCAGACTGGCTGTTTCTAGGCCGACAATCAGATATTCCTTTTTGCTCGACGTCTTGCTGTCATCGTATGTTATATGACTAATACTCTTCGAAAACAGCTCACAGCTGCATGATGACCTACTTGTCCTTTATTTCCAAAAATTCAATTTCAATTAGGCCTAGGCAAATGCAAACAGTTTTGTAGGGAAAAAAACTTTTTGTGTAATGGTAGATTTGGGCAACTGTGGCACACAGCTTTCTGTGAGGGTAGATTTGAACTACTGTAGTACACAGCTTTGTGTAAAGGTAGATTTGAACTACTGTGGCACACAGCTTTGTGTAAGGGTAGATTTTAACGTCTCTGCAACATGGCATTGTTTGTGTGTGGTGATGGGCAAATTTATGTTATATTATTTGGGATTAACCTTAAATAAGACACACATCTCAATTCTAAACATAGTCAGTGACGTTGTCAGGGTCTCGTATTATCAATTACAACCCCCCCCCCCCCAAAAAAAAAAATCACTTATATTTCACGATTTAATGTGGGCAAGACATTTCAATACCCCACTTTTATTCACATGTTGGTGTCAGAATTATCAATTATTTTAACATTTTCTTGTTGCAAATTGTAATTTTCGTCAAAAATGGATTTATTTTCAAGTCATATTTACAACACATGAATAATTTGGCTCCACGAATATATTTTTTTCCTCTCTGTGTGTGGTGTTTTTGTGTGTGTGTGTGAGTGTTTATGCATGTGTTAGTGTCTGTTTGTGTGTGCATCTTTGAAGTGGAGGGTTATGTGTGTTATCCCCGAAATAATCACAGACGAGTTAAAAACTACATCAACATTTTTTTGTGTGCGAACACGAGCGGTCTGCCGAAGGTTCGTCAAGCATCTCCGAAAAAGTCGTCTCCAGTCGGCTATAACGCTGGTGCCGGGCTCAGACTTAACTCACTGGGGAAGCCATCAGAGAGCGTATAAGAGAACGTGTGAATAAGTGGACTCTGGCGCTATCTCCCTGGGCTTAAAATCGTCACTTAGAGAAATTGAAGTACCCCCAAACGATTGTGCGCGTCAGGAGTTTCCAGCTCTGAAAAAACTACTTCAGATGTCGGAAGTGTTTAGCGGGCCACAAGATGGAGCCTAGAGACTGCCACTAGAGGGCGCTTTTAAAATTGGAAACGTCTATAGACGCGGTGCATTATCTTTATGGTAGAAGTGTTTGTTTGGGCGGGAGCAGGTGGGGGTGTTGTGTGTGTGTGTGTGTGTGTGTGTGTGTGTGTGTGTGGAGTGAGGGGCGCGCTACGAAATAGACTCGATGACAAAATTTGACGAGAAAACTAATGTGTTTTTTTTTAATGTTTTAAATGGAGGAAAACGGACGTCAGCTTAAGGAGAAGATTAACTCGGGGAAAGTCTGGGATTTTAAGGAAATGTCAGTTAAATAAAGAGGTGCCAGTATTTGAATGCCATGGTCAGGCATTGTCAGCCATTGTCAGGCAATTATCCAGCATCGTAAGGCATTGTTAGACAAATGTCAGGCATTAAGAAGTTTGTCTGGGACTTTCTCGGATGTTAGAGGCAGTCAAGAAAGATCGGGGAATTTGTGTGATGTTAGGGAATGTATGGGATTGTCAGAGGTATTGGGGATGGTCATAGAATTCATGGGATTAGGGTCATAGAATGCATGGGATTCTGAGAAATATTTGAGATTGTCATAGGATGCCTGAGGGTGTCCAAAACATTTGAAATTGTCACAGAATGTCTGAGATTGTCAGAAATATTTGAGATTGTCACAAAAGTCTGGGATTGTCCAAAATATTTAAGATTTTCACAAAATTCTGGGATTGTATGAAATTTTTGAAATTGTCACAGAATAACTGGGATTGTCCTAAATATTTGAGATTGTCCCAGAATGTCTGGGAAGACCGTGAAAGACAATGAACTAAAATTCAAGGGCTTGAAGAAAGATACTAAAAACAGCAATAGGTAGCGTTGGTATTAGCTATGCTGACACTTGATGATGTCAGTAGACTTTAAAGGAAGTCTAATCATAATGTGTTATAATAAATTATAACATTACCAGAAAAAAAAATGATTTATAAAAATAAAATTATAATATGAACGAGTTATGAGCTCTTATTCAAATTTTATTTTACTCTAAAGCATTGTTTCCCAAAGAGGGGCCTATGCCCCCCCCCCACATGTTGGGGGGGGGGGCGATTTGGAATTTTTTTTTTTAAACCTATCGTCTACTACGATTTAACTTGTATTTTAAAAGGAGAATCGTTAGAGTCACAATATTTTAAAAGGAGAATAGTTAGACTCTCAAGTTCAAATAAGCGTTCGAAGTGTTGAAAACAATTTTAATTTTGAATATAAAAAAAATTATGTGTATACTACATAAGGGGCATACGAATTTTAGAAAGGCTTAGGTGGGGAGGGTGCCGATAAAGTCTGTTATACACATCAGCGATAAAGTCTGTCATACACATCAGTGATAAAGTCTGTCATACACATCAGCGATAAAGTATGGCATACACATCAGTGATAAAGTCTGAAATACACATCAGTGATAAAGTCTGAAATACACATCAGCAATAAAGTCTGAAATACACATCAGCGATAAAGTCTGAAATACACATCAGCGATAAAGTCTGTTTTACACATCAGTGATAAAGTCTGAAATACACATCAGCGATAAAGTCTGAAATACACATGAGCGATAAAGTCTGAAATACACATCAGCGATAAATTTTGTCATACACATCAGCGATAAAGTCTGAAAAACACATCAGCGATAAAGTCTGTCATACAAAAAAGTGATAAAGTCTGAAATACACATCAGCGATAAAGTCTGATGCACATGAGCGATAAAGTCTGAAATACACATCAGCGATACATTTTGTCATACACATCAGCGATAAAGACTGAAATACACATCAGCGATAAAGTCTGAAATACACATCAGCGATAAAGTCTGAAATAAACATTTCTGAAATACACATCAGCGATAAATTTAGTCATACACATCAGCGATAAAGTCTGAAAAACACATCAGCGATAAAGTCTGATATACAAAAAAGTGATAGAGTCTGAAATACACATCAGCGATAAAGTCTGATACACATGAGCGATAAAGTCTGAAATACACATCAGCGATACATTTTGTCATACACATCAGCGATAAAGTCTGAAATACACATCAGCGATAAAGTCTGAAATACACATCAGCGATAAAGTCTGAAATACACATCAGCGATAAATTTTGTCATACACATTAGCGACAAAGTCTGAGATACACATCAGCGATACATTTTGTCATACACATTAGCGATAAAGTCTGTCATACACATCAGTGATAAAGTCTGGCATACATATCAGTGATAAAGTCTGCCATACACATGAGTGATTAAGTCTGTCATACATAGCAGTGTTAAAGTATGTCATACACACGAGTGATAAAGTCTGTCATACATATGAGTGATAACGTCTGATATACATATCAGTGATAAAGTCTGCCATACAGATGAGTGATTAAGTCTGCCATACATATGAGTGATAAAGTCTGTCATACATATCAGTGATAAAGTCTGCCATACAGATGAGTGATTAAGTCTGTCATACATAGCAGTGATAAAGTATGTCATACATATGAGTGATAAAGTCTGTCATACATATCAATGATAAAGTCTGTCATACATATGAGTGATAAATTCTGCCATACACTTCAGCGTTAAAATCTTACATAAGCGAGTAGGAACAGTTTGAAACTGAAGTGGGATTGTAAAATCAATGAATGAAAGATGAAACAGCCCCCCACCCCTCTTCCGTCTTGTTGGAATATATCAAACATTTCTCACAATTGTGGATGTGTACATTTGACATGCTACCTAAAGTGGATGTGTACATTTGACACGCCACCTAAAGTGGATGTGTACATTTGACACGCTACCTAAAGTGGATGTGTACATTTCACATGACACCTAAAGTGGATGTGTACGTTTGAAATTCCAACTAAAGTGGATTTTTACGTTTGACACGCTACCTAAAGTGGATGTGTACATTTGACACGCCACCTAAAGTGGATGTGTACATTTGACACGCTACCTAAAGTGGATGTGTACATTGACATGACACCTAAAGTGGATGTGTACATTCGACACGCTACCTAAAGTGGATGTGTACATTTGACACGCTACCTAAGTGGATGTGTACATTTGACATGCCACCTAAAGTGGATGTGTACATTTGACGCGCCACCTAAATCCAATCATGATGTGGGACGGTTCTTTTTAAACCACGAGAATCCATTTCCGCCTTCGTAACTCCGGGGCCTGTGGTGACCCTCCGAGAGCCTCGGGGCCCCCGATGCCGCTCCTGTTTTTTTAACAGCTCTGAGATGTAAAGAGAAGACGTCGTACTAATCTAATTCCCGCAGGAAGAAAACTAAATTTGCATTAGGCGCTCGCTTAGCGCCAGCTCAGCGGTAATCTAATTTGTGGGGGGTTGGGTTTGTGGTCCCCGCTGGTAGCTGTAGGAGTTGGGGGGTGGGGGGTGGTTGGGGGATGGGGTGGCATCGTCAGCCGGTGTTTGCAGGACTTGGGGTATTGGCGGGGTATTGAAGGGTATAATGTAGACTTCACTCCCCCCCCCCCCTTATGACCCACACATTTTTGTAAACATCCCAAAACGATCCATCTCCGAGAGCCACCCCC
>CAXITT010001083.1:156007-170609 GCA_964033795.1 Lymnaea stagnalis | reverse complement strand
AAAAAAAAAAAAAAATAGTAATTGCTCAATGTTGTAGAAATCTATATTTCTTTAAAAATACAATCAGAAACTAAAAAATACATTAAAAAAAATAGTACCGGTCTAAAACTAGAACGTACAATCTCACTAGTCAATGACCAGCAGCCGACCCCAGGCAATGACCGCCCCCCCCCCCCCTTTTTTTTTCCCTTTACCCGTCAACCCTTGTTCTCCGAAACTAGTCCCGGAATGTCCCAAATGACGTGTACACTAGCTCATCAGTCACCGAATAATGCCCTCTGGTAGCCTGGACGAGAGAAGACTTGATACTGTGGCCACAGCGTTGAGTTACGACCACGCGCTGGGCGGCCCTCTAAATCTCCGTGGCTTCCATTAGGATTTCCAGAGTTTGTTGTCTTCAACAGGAGGGTCGGGGGGGGGCGTCTTCTATCTACCCCTCCACCCCATCAGCCACACACACATAAACACACCTTCCACGCTCACACACACATACACACAAATCGGTGCTCGCGTGGTGTCATGGCAGCGTCTGAAGTTTTAAAGTGACGCTTCTCAAGCAGGACGCCATTAGCGTTCTCAACGTGCAAGCACCCCTTACATCCCTTTGTCAACGTGCAAGCACCCCTTACAACCCTTTGTCAACGTGAAACCACCCCTTACATCCCTTTGTCAACGTGCAAGCACCCCTTACATCCCTTTATCAATGTACAAGCACTCCTTACATCCCTTTATCAACGGGCAAGCACCCCTTACATCCCATTATCAATGTAAAAGCACCCCCCCCTTACATCTCTCACCTATCGGAGGTGTTGGATGGTGACCAGTGGATTACAGCAGCATAAGAGAGCAACTCCAGAAGAGGAAAAGGGAAATGAAGCGTTTATTGTGGTGCCGTCGACGGCTGTTTAAAACAAAATTGAATAAAACAAAAAAGTCATGGAGCAAGACATGTTACTCATTCCATTGTTTTTTTTTTTTTTGTTGCTTTTTTTTTATACATTTAGGTCACGTGACCACTTGAAAACATACAAGATGCTCGGATTTATTTTTTAAAGGTATTGGAATGTTATCAAATATATCAGTTCCATTCCATCCATGTTGAGAGAAAAGACTGCTGGGTACCGTGCGCTCATCTTTAACCAGCGGGGGCCCACCAAATCAGGAACTCTCGGAACCCTGTGGGACTGCAGCATCAAACCTTGATGCGGAGCTAGAGGCTATCCACAGGTCCCTGGATAGTGTGTATCACGCATTGAAAGGAAGGAAGCTTGCGAGGCTCGATGTGATTGTCTACTGGGACTCTAGATCTGCTCTCGAGATCTTGGGAAAGAGGGCAGGTACCACGGATTTAGTTGGGGCCATCATAGATGACGTGTGCACGATCGGTGAGCTAGGAGGAACGGTGACAGTGCAATGGGTTCATTGGCATGTCAACGTCAGTGCCAAACGAAAAAGCCGACTCTCTGGCAAAAAACAATTGGGGCTGCCCAGCCTCAGCCAGATGTACCATTAACTACCTCCACGGGAATCAAGAACTGGCTGGCAGAACATTTCAGAACGCAATGGTACGGGGAACGGGCAGGCAACACTACCACCAGAGGCGTCATAGCTTACTTCCCCACTCCTAGCAGACAAAGCCCTCGGTCGGGTTTGGTCGCAGGCTGCAGAGCTTAGTGACGCAGATTAGCATACAGCCATGCCCCATCGGCACATATTTCTGGAGGCTAGATAACAACAGGAACCCTACCTGCCGGCATTGCAGCCTGGTCCCGGAAACAATAGCTCATCTGTTGACCGAATGTTCCTCGCTAGATGTTCCGGGGTAAGCCAGGTCGGAGGGAGAGCCCTACGTAAGGAAAATGTTATTGCGGCTCATCTCAGCAGATGGAGCGTGCAGCCAATGTACAAGCCGAAGTCATGAGAGAGTAAGCCCAGTAGCCAATGTACAAGCCGGAGTCATGAGAGAGTAAGCCCAGTAGCCAATGTACAAGCCGAAGTCATGAGAGAGTAAGCCCAGTAGCCAATGTACAAGCCGGAGTCATGAGAGAGTAAGCCCAGTAGCCAATGTACAAGCCGGAGTCATGAGAGAGTAAGCCCAGTAGCCAATGTACAAGCCGGAGTCATGAGAGAGTAAGCCCAGTAGCCAATGTACAAGCCGGAGTCATGAGAGAGTAAGCCCAGTAGCCAATGTACAAGCCGGAGTCATGAGAGAGTAAGCCCAGTAGCCAATGTACAAGCCGGAGTCATGAGAGAGTAAGCCCAGTAGCCAATGTACAAGCCGGAGTCATGAGAGAGTAAGCCCAGTAGCCAATGTACAAGCCGGAGTCATGAGAGAGCAAGCCCAGACCCTCACCAGAATAGGTGCGTTAGTTATTTCTAATTCCATTAATTAATTAACGTGTATCAAGAACACCCTTTTTTTTCAAACTTTCTCTTAATGATAGGCGTATGTACGTACATTGTCCATAAATTACGAGTCAAATGTAACATTCTGTGATAATGAGAGAGAAGGATGGTCGGAAAAAGGAGAGAACAATAGTAAGAAAGAAAGAGAGAGAGAGAGAGAGAAATTTACAAAGAGTAAGAGACAGGGAGCGAGAGAAAGGGAGGGAAAGACAGAGATAAAGAGAAAGAGAGAGAGAGAGGGGGGAAAACAGAGAAAGTGAGATTGATAAATAGAGAGAGAGAAATAATAATTGATAGATAGATTAGATTAGATAGATAGATAGATAGATAGATAGATAGATAGATAGATAGATAGATAGATAGATAGATAGATAGATAGATAGATAGATAGATAGATAGATAGATAGATAGATAGATAGATAGATAGATAGATAGATAGATAGATAGATAGATAGATAGATAGATAGATAGATAGATAGATAGATTGATAGATTGATAGATAGATTGATAGATTGATAGATAGATAGATTGATAGATTGATTGATAGATTGATTGATAGATTGATAGATTGATAGATTGATAGATTGATAGATTGATAGATAGATTGATAGATTGATAGATTGAAAGATAGATTGATAGATTGATAGATAGATAGATAGATATATAGATAGATAGATAGATTGATAGATTGATAGATTGATAGATAGATAGATAGATTGATAGATAGATTGATAGATAGATTGATAGATTGATTGATAGATTGATAGATGATAGATTGATAGATTGATAGATTGATAGATTGATAGATTGATAGATTGATAGATAGATTGATAGATTGATAGATTGAAAGATAGATTGATAGATTGATAGATAGATAGATAGATAGATAGATAGATAGATAGATAGATAGATAGATAGATAGATTGATAGATTGATAGATTGATAGATAGATAGATTGATAGATAGATAGATAGATTGATAGATTGATAGATTGATAGATTGATAGATTGATAGATAGATGATAGATAGATAGATTGATAGATAGATAGATAGATAGATGATAGATAGATAGATAGATGATAGATAGATAGATAGATAGATGATAGATAGATAGATATATGATAGATAGATAGATAGATGATAGATAGATGTCAGATAGATAGATAGATGATAGATAGATGATAGATAGATGATAGATGATAGATAGATGATAGATAGATAGATGATAGATAGATAGATGATAGATAGATAGATGATAGATAGATGATAGATAGATAGATGATAGATAGATAGATGATAGATAGATAGATGATAGATAGATAGATGATAGATAGATAGATGATAGATAGATAGATGATAGATAGATAGATGATAGATAGATAGATGATAGATAGATAGATGATAGATAGATAGATGATAGATAGATAGATGATAGATAGATAGATGATAGATAGATAGATGATAGATAGATAGATGATAGATAGATAGATGATAGATAGATAGATGATAGATAGATAGATGATAGATAGATAGATGATAGATAGATAGATGATAGATAGATAGATGATAGATAGATAGATGATAGATAGATAGATGATAGATAGATAGATGATAGATAGATAGATGATAGATAGATAGATGATAGATAGNGATAGATAGATAGATAGATAGATAGATAGATAGATAGATAGATAGATAGATAGATAGATAGATAGATAGATAGATAGATAGATAGATAGATAGATAGATAGATAGATAGATAGATAGATAGAGAAATCCCAGATCAGATAAATATACTGACCAAAAGAAATTAAATTTAAAAAAACACTTCATAAAGACCTTATTTGGGCAAGTTTTTAACCGTTTTATTGGAAGAAATGAGAAGGACAAATTCATTTAATGATCTCTTTATATTAGTTCATTTCATGTAATCAGACTAATTCGAACATTTATAATGAGACTAATAATAAAATTTATGATGAGACTTATTTGAACATTTATAATTAGATTAATTAGAACCCCACTGAACCAAAATTACCCCATCAGTTATTTGGCTGGCTCAAGAATTCATACAATTTAAAGCTTCAATGTTCTTGTCTTTATGGGGAAAGAAATCACCCGTAATTAGCTCAATATTTTTTGAAAAAGTAATAAAAAAAATAAATTAAAACTGCGTGTCTCACAATAGCTTTTACACGACAGAATCAATACCAGGCACGCTTGGGTTTGGGGAGATGATGGGTTTAAAGTCATTAATAACTCCACAGCAAACTTGCGCAAGCTTCGCCCATGATGATGTTTCAAACGGCGAGCTTGTCGGACGACGTTTAGGGCGGTGCTCATGGGCGCGACGCTTCGCGGCTCGCTTTGGTGGTGGTAGTGGTAAGGGGTGGTTTGGGGGGGGGGTGAAACTCCTGTTCATACTAGATTATTTAATTCATCAAATTCTTTCAGACGTTGTAATGCGTCGTACTAGCAAAGAATCAGCTCAAGAGTTCTTTTCATAATAAAGGCAAACTTTAATATCTATTTAGACACAGACTGTTAATGCCATATACACATGTATAGCGCAGCTCCCTATCAGGCAGAGATAAAACACCCCCCCCCCTTATTTTTTCATTAAGTTCCTTTCAAGACTGCCACATGACTAAAACTTGCGTCACAAAACAGACTAGACAATACGTCATATTAAGCATAAAAAATACGTCACCAAGTGAAGCGCGGGAAGAGCGTTCACTATTTAATTTCTCCCCCCCCCCCTTTTCCCCCGGTAATCAAACATAATAATCCAGTCGCAACAATTATTAATGAACTCCCATACTCGACACGGGGATTAACGACACGCGCGCCGGCACGCGCCATAGCGCAGGCCACAGTTTCCCAAAATGGATTAAGGGAGAAGGATTCGTTTGAAAAGATTAAGACAAACAAAGCCGTGTAAAAGTGAATCCATCAATGAGCAGTTTCATCTGTAAGCGTTTGTGTAGGGAGAAAGAACTTTTAACGTCACACATGGCACATTTGATTCGTTACCAGCTGATTTAGATCAGACCTATTACTAACTGAATCGGACAATGTTATTAACTGAGCCGGACATATTACTAGCAAAATCAGAAATATTATTAACTGAATCAGACAACATATTAACTGAATCAGACAACATATTAACTGAATCAGACAACATATTAACTGAATCAGACAACATATTAACTGAATCAGACAACATATTAACTGAATCAGACAACATTTTAACTGAATCAGACAACATATTAACTGAATCAGACAACATATTAACTGAATCAGACAACATTTTAACTGAATCAGACAACATATTAACTGAATCAGACAACATATTAACTGAATCAGACAACATAGTAACTGAATCAGACAACATAGTAACTGAATCAGACAACATATTAACTGAATCAGACAACATATGAACTGAATCAGACAATGGTATTAACTGAGCCGGACATATTGCTAGCAGAATCAGAAATATTATTAACTGAATCATACACTATTACTATCTGCATCAGACACTATTACAATCTAAATCAGATTTGAATAACTGAATCAGAACTGCTACTACATGATTAATGCTTGTTGCCAGCTTAATAAGACATTTAATTTTTTTCTTTTTATTAGCTACGACAGTTTGACAACTGATAAGACAGTTTGTCAACTGATTAGACAGTTTGCCAAGTAATAAGACAACTTGCCAACTGATAGGACAGTTTGCAAACTGATAAGACAGTTGGCCAACGGATAAGACCAGTTTACCAACTGATAAGACAGCTTGCCAACTGATAAGACAGTTTGCCAAATGGAAAGTCAGTTTACCAACGGATAGCACAGTTTACCAACTGATAAGACCGTTTACCAACTGATAAGACAGTTTACCAACTGATAAGACAGGCGACTATCTGAACGAGACGGGTGACGGCGATGATGTTACAATTCTGAGTGTGTTGCATTCTCAGAGTAGCGACGGCTAGCGACTTGCGTGTAAGCTGACATCATTCCCTGTGAGATCAATCAGTCTAGTCTCTCAGCCCGAGGCTCTTGACGTGATTTCGTCATCCTTCACAAACTATCAGGGAACAATCGTTCAAGTGTTCTTCATTGAAAGAAAGAAGGTTTCAGGTCAATGGTCCAACATACACAGACTTAATCTGGTATTTTCAAGTCTTAAAAACCAAAAAAATAAATGTTTTCTTTCATTTTTTTTTAAAAACCAAATCCAAAAAAATGAAAAATATTTGATTTAGTATATTATGTTATTGGTTTCGATACACAATCGTGAAATAGAGTTTCCGTATTCAATCTGGCACCCCACCGGCACTAGACCCATTCGTGACGTCAAACCACAGCGGGCGTGCCAGGTTTTTGTGACGTTTATTTAGGGTGGGGCTTGGTGAAGGTTGGTGCGAATCGGTACACGACCTTAGAAATGGACGACCCCATCAAATGAGAAAGAGAGACAGAGAGAGAGAGAGAGAGAGAGAGAGAGAAAGAGAGAGAGAAAATAGCCATCATCCTGTAATACATTTTGGTCAGCTTATCTCGGGAAATAGATTGGCCCCCGGACAGTGGAAAAAATTGCTCTATCTTGTCAGCATAATGGGGTGTCAGGCCACCATGGACCACGGTACTTGGGCGGGGGGGGGGGGTGGTTGATATACAAATAATAAAAACTTAAATTATATGATAAAGTAGTGTTTGTTGTTTTGGGGAGAAGCAGCATTGATATAATTTAAGCATTCCATGAATTAGAAGAGTTACCTTTAAAGGTAATTAAATTATATGATAAAGTAGTGTTTGTTGTTTTTGGGTTTTTTTATTTTCACTAATGGACATACTTGAAACATACCCGGGCAGTTCTTCCCCAACCTTTTCTATATCTTGCATCCCGAAGAATTTTTAGATTGGGCCTTGAACCCCCCCCCCCCCCCCCCCTTTTTTTTCTTTTTTTTTTTGTTTTTTTTTGTTCCTCTTTTCTTTACAGAAGTAGCTACTCATTTTAAAATTGGAAAAGATGGGGGATTTCTATTTTTTTTTTTTTAACGAAATGAAAAACTTAAAAAGTAAACGTTTGATTTATTACCAAAAATAAAATGTTAGCGACTACATGAAAACATATAGTATAGCTATAGTAAATTAAAACGTATAGTATGATATATTGATATTAAAATAAATGATATCTTCATTGTCATAACGGCATATCCTAGCATGTCCTGAAATGTCATTTCCTACCCCATGATTTTTGTTGTTTTGGTTTTGTTTTTTTTGGTGGGTGAGAGGTTGCAAACACACACCCTCGTTTTGGAAACCCCCCTCACTGTAGGGCTTCTGTTAAATGGTCAAGATTGGGACTCGCTCTAGTAGAGATGTTGGGAGTTTGAGTTATACCAGTAGACATAATGAGCATTATAGTGACAATAATGGCGATTATATTTGTGGTCATACTGATGATTATACTGGTGGCCATAATGGGAATTATAATGGTTGGCCAAAGGAGGATTATACTGGTGGCCATAGTGATGATTGCACAAGTGGTCATAATGGGGATCATAATGGTTGGCCAGATGAGGCTTATACTGCTGGCAATCAAGATGATACACTAGTGGTCATAATGGGGATTATATGTGTGGCAATAATGTGATTCAAACTTTTTTCCGAACATATGGATGCCAATTTTCCAACGAGCGAGCCCCCCTTTAGAAATGTGACCGCTAAAATCCTTGAGCCAAATTATTCGTTGGCTCATTCAAGCTGAGTTGTCACCACGGGGCGCGAAGAAAATGCTGACCCTGCTAAGGTGTACGATCGATACATATGAAGGATGGATCAATCCTATCAGTGATGGAATGAAGGGATATGCCATGAGGTAACCTCGCTGTGGAAGGGAGCAAGCAAACACCGTTTAACATTCGCTGAGGTGACTAAAGGGTTTTGTGGGGGGGGAGCGGGGTGGGGGGCGGCGGCGGAGGGAACAACACATGGTGTGAATAACGTAATGGTCGATAAAATCAATACTTCACTACAGCGACTAATTCAATAACTGTGTAATCAATAAATCCGTGGATTTCTATCGATACGGCTAATGTTCCAATCGTGTGCATGCTGATCTATGCAGATTTATCGAGAGGAGGGATCCTAAAAAGCAATCAACTCCCCCCCCCCTTTTCCATCGCCAACTATAGCCCTGCCCCTGGATAACTATCTTCGATTTATCGATCCCTTTCATCGCCAGGAATGCCTTTAAGAGTTACTTTCCTTGCCCTGCAATCTTTATTCTGCTTGATGGGTAATATCTTGTAATAAATTCATCGGAACAGGTTAAAAGGTACATATATCATCGAGACAGGTTGAAATGTATAGATATCATCGAGACAGGTTGAAATGTATAGAAATCATCGAGACAGGATGAAATGTATAGATATCGACTTGATACCTTCATTTATTGGCTAAGAAAACAGTCTTTATATTTTGCTTAAAGGTTATAGAGATATTTGACTTCTTTAAATGTAATATAAAAATATTAAAGGCTGTTTGGGTATAGGCTAGACAAATTTTGAAATATTTTGGTTATAAATTATAGAAAGTTTCGAGATATTTGGGTTCAGTGTTGCCACTAGGGGTGGAGTGTGGGGTGTGGACCGCACCGGATGAACCCTCACATGAGGTTGAAACCGATTGGAAAATGGAAATTTAATTGAGCTAGCTTGAGTCGGTTTTTATTATTAAAACATCAGTAAAAACAGGGTGTAACGAGGACAGGGTCTAACGAGGACAGGGTGTAACGAGGACAGGGTGTAACGAGGACAGGGTGTATCGAGCAAAGGGTGTAACGAGGACAGGGTGTAACGAGGACAGGGGAAACGAGGGCAGGGTGCAACGAGGACAGGGTGTAACGAGGACAGGGTGTAACGAGGACAGGTGCAACGAGGACAGGATGTAACGAGGACAGGATGTAACGAGGACATGGTGTAACGAGGACAGGGTGCAACGAGGACAGGGTGCAACGAGGACAGGGTGTAACGAGGACAGGGTGTAACGAGGACAGGGTGCAACGAGGACAGGGTGCAACGAGGACAGGGTGTAACGAGGACAGGGTGTAACGAGGACAGGGTGTAACGAGGACAGGGTGTAACGAGGACAGGGTGTAACGAGGACAGGGTGTAACGAGGACAGGGTGTAACGAGGACAGGGTGTAACGAGGACAGAGTGTAACGAGGACAGAGTGTAACGAGGACAGGGTGTAACGAGAACAGGGTGTAACGAGGACAGGGTGTAACGAGGACAGAGTGTAACGAGGTCAGGGTGTAATAGGGACAGAGTGTAACGAGGACAGGGTGTAACGAGGACAGGATGTAACGAGGACAGGGTGTAACGAGGACAGGGTGTAACGAGGACAGAGTGTAACGAGGACAGGGTGTAACAAGGACAGAGTGATCGAGGACAGGGTGTAACGAGGACAGGGTGTAACGAGGACAGGGTGTAACGAGGACAGAGTGTAACGAGGACAGGGTGTAACGAGGACAGGGTGCAATGAGGACAGGGTGTAACGAGGACAGGGTGTAACGAGGACAGGGTGCAACGAGGCGAGGTTTAACCAGGACAGGGTGTAACGAGGACAGGTTTAACCAGGACAGGGTGTAACGAGGACAGGGTGTAACGAGGACAGGGTGTAACGAGGACAGGGTGCAACGAGGACAGGGTGTAACGGGGACAGGGTGTAACGAGGACAGGAGGGTGCAATAAGAACAGAGCGCCATAAGAACAGAATGCCACCAGAACAGGGTGTCCCCAGAGCAGGTAGCCACCAGAGCAGGTTGTCACCAGAGCAGGTTGCCACTAGAACAGGGTGTCCGCAGAGCAGGTAGCCAACAGAACAGGGTGTCCCCAGAGCAGGTAGCCAACAGAACAAGGTGTCCCCAGAACAGGTAGCCACCAGAGCAGGTTGTCACCAGAGCAGGTGGCCACCAGAGCAGGATATCAATAGACAGAGAATCGTGCCAGCAGACTAGTCTGCAAATAGAACATTTTGCCAACATTTTGCAGGATGCCACCAAGGTAGGTGTAGGAATCTAACAAATCCTCGCATGAGGCCTAGGGTATTTATCACGATCTACGTGTCTGTAGAGGAGCTTTTCAAAACTGAAACTTATAAAGAACTATTTGCGATCTACACCTGTAACAGTCCAGACTATTTTGTATCGAGATGTTTTTAAAATTTGAAATCGATAAGGTGAAGAAAATTGATTGAAATGAAGTGACTGGCATGTTTGCACCTTGAAGTGAAGTGAATTAAAGTTTTAGCGGTAAATTTTTAAATAGAAAGTTTAATTTTGTTTCATATTTAAAACGCTGTGACGTCATATTCCATCTTTTCACCTTTTGTTGCTTCAGGACGAAATTAACAACATCAAAAGCCGGTGTTTCCCAACGTGGGGCCCAGGCCCCACAGGGGGCAATTTGATTGTTTAAAAAAGAGGGGGGGGGGCAATTCGAAAATGAGCTGTCTAGAATTTGAAAACCTACCGCCTTGAGGCCAAACATAGTTTCAAAAATCAAAGAACAAAATTGGAAAAAGAACAACCTTAAAGTCTCTGTTTACTGCTCCTACAGCAACTGTCAATCATACTCTTAAGGCTACCTATGAAATTTCTTTACTCATACTTACTTCGTCCAAAATTATTATTTTTCGTAAATCCTATTCACTCCTAATCATTTTTCCTTCTTCCTAAAACCTGTCATTTAGTTTTTTAGTGAGTTTCAGTTCTATGTTCTATATAATATATAAATATATATATATATATATATATATGTGTATATGTATATAAACACACACACACACACACACACATATATATATATATATATATATATATATATATATTTCATGGGGGCATATGAATTTTAGAAAGGCTTAGATGGGGCATGGCACAAAAAAGGATTGGGAAACACTGGTATAAGCGATTCTGTATGAACCATTTAAAAAGAATTACTCGTTGCAGGTCAGGGAAGGCTGGAGTCCGAAGAGGAGAGTGACACCGTGAGTTTACCGCATTGGGTAAATCTGGCATAGTGCGACGCCTCTGCTTGGGTGAAATGACATCATGTAAACATTTGACGAGTTTGGGTTAAAGGTTAATAGAAACATCCGAGATCATTGGGTTTCAAATGACAGAAAAACTCTAGAGATTTTGGGTCAAAGACTATAACAGCAGTGTCTGAGATAGTTGGCTTAAAGGTTCGATCAATCTTATAGATTTTTAATAGAGTTGTCTATGGCTGGACACTTATTCAACGAATTGGGATAACAGGTTTCTCTCCACCCGAGTAAAAAAAAAAAAAAAGTAATTTCGAAACAATTATTTGTTGCGTAACCTGACCAGACGTACAGTCCCCATACAATACAGGACGTACAAGGACGATGGTGGAGGTCGGGATGACGCAATTGAATTGTCGATATTGGCGCTCTACTTGTTACCCCTGGTCTGATTAACTAATGTTGAAAAGGGAAATATTCTTTCAAACCATTTCTGTCTCTAATTATTGATGTTTTCTAAATATAAGTGTTTTCTAAATNTAGCTTACAAGTTGAATTTGGTCACCTTTGTGTCATATTTGCTAGCTTACAAGTCGAATTTGGTCACCTTTGTGTCATATTTGCTAGCTTAGCTTAAATACCGGGCGTTTGATTCAAAGAATGAGAGATCAGATCCACTCTAGGTTGCAATAAAACAATGGGTAATAAGGGGAGAGACTGCAATCAGGTTAGCAATCTTCCCCATTTTATTTCTCACCCACTTAACTTCTGTCACAATTCTTTTGCTTCCCTCTCGGAAACTACTTCTCAGCTAAGTGCTATATTTTTAAATACATATTTAAAAAATTGTATTCTTTTTTTTTTTTCTTCTGTTGTTTGTTCGCCGTAGAAAGGTTTCTGCCTACATGTTTTTTGTTTTTTTGTTTTTTATTTTTTTAAATCCATGTTTAAATCAAGTTCATTTTGGGTGGCCATATTTTTTGTCTTTAAAAGTATAAACACATTTTTTTTTTTTTTTAGCTTTTTATTTATTATATGACAACTTGAATTCTTTTTACCCCCCTGACGGCTACGTGAAGAAGCTACAATCCTAGAAAGATGAATTGGGAGAAAAGACCAATTAATTAAAGACACCGAGCTACATTGAATCAACAATCAGGTGGAAACAAGTGCATCAGCTGCAGCGGGCTAGGGGCTATTACCCGAGATATTTTTTTATAACTGTAATCTTTTTTTGCTTGTCGACCTCGGCATTCACGCCGGAGTACAGGTTCTTGGTGTAGTAGATGAGCGAAGAGTGTTTTTTTTTTTTTCCTTCTTTAAAAAAAAAAAATTAATCATCATTTTAATTCCTAAGCTTACATTTAAGTTAAGATAATGAATAGATCAGTTGAGGCATTTGCAATGCACGCTTACAGATCTCGTCAAATCCTTTAGCCAAGAAAAAAAGAAAAAAACCAACAAAAATTCAAACAATAATAACGATTAAAAAAAAAATAGGTATCCAAATTATGTAAAAGCAGAGAATACACAATTTGATAAATATTTGAGGGTTTTAATGTAAAGGGAAAATGGTTAACTTTTACGTTTAGATACCAATAGGGCGTGTACTGTATTAAATAATTTTCAATTTTGCAAAGAATTATATGTTTTTTTTTTTGTTTTTTTTTTTGCTGATTAAATATATGGAGCTAGTTTATTAAACGAAACACACAGTTGGTAGGGCCAAGGGAAGAGCATTCTGCTTGGCTGGTAGAAATATATTGTTCACTCTGATACCAATAGGGCGTGTACTGTATTAAATAATTTTCAATTTTGCAAAGAATTATATGTTTTTTTTTTTGTTTTTTTTTTTGCTGATTAAATATATGGAACTAGTTTATTAAACGAAACACACAGTTGGTAGGGCCAAGGGAAGAGCATTCTGCTTGGCTGGTAGAAATATATTGTTCACTCCCTTCGCTGACTAATGAGGGCGGCCATACTGGATGGATGGTTATGTCTGCATAGCTTGGAACATCATTCCAGGAAAACTAAATATCTTTTTTTAAAAAAAAAGGATGCGAGGAGTGGGGCTGGTACTGATAAACAAAAGAGTTTACGACATTCACTATGTGGTAATATGTGGTAATATGTGGTAGTATGTGGTAATATGTGGTAATATGTGATAGTATGTGGTAGTATGTGGTAATATGTGGTAATATGTGATAATATGTGATAATATGTGGTAATGTGTGGTAAAATGTAGTAATATGTGGTAATAAGTGGTAATATGTGATAATATGTGGTAATGTGTTGTAAAATGCGGTAATATGTGGTTATATGTGGTAATATGTGGAAATATGTGGTAATATGTGGTAATATGTGATAATATGTGATAATATGTGATAATAGGTGATAATAGGTGGTAATTGGTAATATGTGGTTATATGTGGTACTATGTGATAGCATGCGGTAATATGCTTTCGAGCTGTATTTCAGAAGCGGCCAACGTCAAATATATTAGCATTTCCAAACTAAACCATTTTTTTTTTTTGAGTCAATGAGTCATCGCTCCTACGAGCAGCTACTCTGGTTAAGTTGAGATGTTTGTAAATGATGTCGTGGATAGCTCACCATACAACGGCGGCGGCGATGCGTGACCTTCCCATCGACTAAAGTGACTTGAGAACATATTCAATTAGGTAACGGCACTTTATAAGAACCTCAATTAGTGGTAACTTCTGGGAATTTTAATGTGCGCGCCTATTGCTGACAGCGTGGCAGCCAGACATACTGACCTGGAGGATCATTTTTTATTGGTCATGAGTGTGTGGGCTCGTGTTTGCCCGCGCGCTAAGGAGTTTAGCCATTTAAAATGTAGAGAGTACAACAGCATAGTGTTCAGCTTCATTAAACCTACGTGAAACATTTCAATTCCTGTCTTGAATTACTTGAACCCGTTTCAGCTCTTCAAAAAAATTTCCTTTATGATAAAATGGATTTTTTCGGGGGGACATCAAATAATGAGCTTCAACATCGGGTGCACGAGACGTCGGACTGCGGGTATATTTGGCAGACATTAATTTTGCCCCCCCGCCCCCCCCCCCAAAAAAAGGCGGGGGGGGGGGGCCCCGATAACAAATTCGAAGGAAGGGGGGG
>CAXITT010001083.1:134273-154876 GCA_964033795.1 Lymnaea stagnalis | reverse complement strand
ATAGCAAGACATACACTCGAAGATAAAGAGTTCAGGGGGAGTCAGACACAGAGTTAGAGCGACAGGGCTAGAGATATACAAACTAAATGAGATAGACTGACAGGGAGAGACACAGACATGCAACAAACAGTGATAGACTAGACTTGACTAGAGTTAGAGCGACAGCGAAAGAGACGAGACGGAGACACACATTAATTAACTGAACATAAAAAAACAAGGGTAAAATACGATTTAAAATACAAATTTTATTTTTTTTAATGTTTTAAGTCCAATTTATCGTGCTTATGTTAATTTGTTTTGTTTTCTTGTGGTAGGAAATTAAAAAAATTCAGGTTTGTCAGTTAACTTTTTCGTTGGTTTGTCGGTCAGCTGAGCGAATCGGTCGCCATCTTTAATTTTTGTTTACAATATAGCTATCTCTCATTGGACCTTTAAATCACGTGACTTCAAATGTCACGTGATATTAGTGACTTAGCCCCCTTTTCCATTGTAAACATTGGACTCTGCTCCTTTTTCCATTGTAAACGGATTTTTCGTTTCCATTTTTCTTATGGACTTGGCCATTTTTTCTCTTTTAAACTTAATTCAGCACCTTCTATTTTTAACTGGCTATAAGTCAGGGGTGATAACTCAAAAAAATTAAAAATGGACTCTGCCGTTTTTTCCCTTGAGGTCTTCATATATATTTAATGGTGCATCAAGATTTGTGGATGAAAATCCAATTACTATGGTAGGTTTCAGCTTGTATAAATGGATTTTTGTTAAAACTTAATTAGTTTTGAATAGGGTGCCACCTAGCAAAAAGAATATTTTTCTCTAATTTTTTTATTTTTTTATTTTTTGGTTGAGGGGTGAATATTCGAAATCGTAATTAACCTTTATGAGGAATTTCAATCATAAACCATATATACAGTACGTGAGCGCCGTAAATATACATTTATGTCGTAAAACAGAATATATGAATTATAATTGGAGCATGTCCAATAGGCTCACTCAACATATGATCTGGCAGGACGAAAAGCCGATCATATTGGACCATGGTTGAAATACTCATTCTATGATAAAACTTTGAGAAAACACGGCTTATTGGAATCATGTACAAGGGTTGAGTACACAAGTAGCCAAGCATGAAATGTGTACAAAATTTGGATTTTGGGGACTAGGTATTTGCGGGGCATGGTGGGTTACTGGGGAATAGAGTGTGACCTGTGATGCACCCTCCTTGCCCTGCCTCATTTTCTGTCTCGGGTTAATCCTGTAGTATAGGCCAAAACGTAACAAAGTGTCCTCGTTTTATAGCCATTTTAATTGTTTCTATAGTATAGTAGTTATTATCCGAGTGTCTCATTTTTATTTTGGTTAGTTTACATGTTTTTAATAATTGTAAAGCGCTTAGAGCTTTAAGGTAAGCGCTGTATAAAAATGCCGAAATAAATAAATAAAATAGATTAAAGAGAAATGGGGTATTGGGGAATCAGCTATTCAGGGAATCGGATTTGTGGTAGATGGGTTGGTGAGCAGTTGGCTATTGGGGAAAAGAATTACTAGGGATTAATGCGGGGGGGGGGGGTGGCGGATATTGAAAAATTGGTAATTGGAGTTTTGGCTATTGTGAATACGCTATTCGGTGTTGGTTAGTGCCCACACACTCCCAACAGACAGAGAGTAAACACTCCCAATAGACAGAGAGTAAATACTCCCAACAGACAGAGAGTAAACACTCCCAACAGACAGAGAGTAAAACTCCCAACACACAGAGAGTAAACACTCCCAACAGACAGAGAGTAAAACTCCCAACAGACAGAGAGTAAACACTCCCAACAGACAGAGAGTAAACACTCCCAACAGACAGAGAGTAAACACTCCCAACAGACAGAGAGTAAACACTCCCAACAGACAGAGAGTAAACACTCCCAACAGACAGAGAGTAAACACTCCCAACAGACAGAGAGTAAACACTCCCAACAGACAGAGAGTAAACACTCCCAACAGACAGAGAGTAAACACTCCCAACAGACAGAGAGTAAACACTCCCAACAGACAGAGAGTAAACACTCCCAACAGACAGAGAGTAAACACTCCCAACAGACAGAGAGTAAACACTCCCAACAGACAGAGAGTAAACACTCCCAACAGACAGAGAGTAAACACTCCCAACAGACAGAGAGTAAACACTCCCAACAGACAGAGAGTAAACACTCCCAACAGACAGAGAGTAAACACTCCCAACAGACAGAGAGTAAACATTCCCAACAGACAGAGAGTAAACACTCCCAACAGACAGAGAGTGAACACTCCCAACAGACAGAGAGTAAACACTCCCAACAGACAGAGAGTGAACACTCCCAACAGACAGAAAGTAAACACTCCCAACAGACAGAGAGTGAACACTCCCAACAGACAGAGAGTAAACACTCCCAACAGACAGAGAGTAAACACTCCCAACAGACAGAGAGTAAACACTCCCAACAGACAGAGAGTGAACACTCCCAAATGACAGAGACTAAACACTCCCAACAGACAGAGAGTAAACACTCCCAAGAGACAGAGAGTGAACACTCCCAACAGACAGAGAGTAAAACTCCCAACAGACAGAGAGTAAACACTCCCAACAGACAGAGAGTAAACATTCCCAACAGACAGAGAGTAAACACTCCCAACAGACAGAGAGTGAACACTCCCAACAGACAGAGAGTAAACACTCCCAACAGACAGAGAGTGAACACTCCCAACAGACAGAGAGTAAACACTCCCAACAGACAGAGAGTAAACACTCCCAACAGACAGAGAGTGAACACTCCCAACAGACAGAGAGTGAACACTCCCAACAGACAGAGAGTGAAACTCCTCCGAGAGACAGACAGGAGAGCTCTAACCTTAAGTTTAAAGTAAGGGGTAATAACATTAAATGAAAATCATTCAAACGAGGTAAACAAGATAGTGTACACAGGGCCTGGCACTTTTATTTGACGAATTGTTTATAGTTTACATGTCAGTTCCTCTACACAAGTGGATTTTTTTTTTCTCTTTTACAAATTCCTCCGTAATGACACCATGGACATCTAGATTTCATCCACTGACATTGGGAAGTTATGATAGGTCACAAAGGAAATATCACACTCCTGGCATGTCCCATCATACGTCGTACATCATTCAATAGAATAATACAGGGATGGGCAGAGTGCGCGCCACATGAGGCCCACTGAAGCGTTCCATGCGGCCCGAAAGACTTTCCGAACAATGTATTATTCTTTTTCTGTATTCATGTTTTTTTGTTTTGTTTTTTTGTATTTATGCTTTTTGTATTAATGTTTTCGGTATTTATGTTTTGTGTATTAATGTTTCCTGTGTTTATGTTTTCTTTATTTATATTTTCCTTATATGTTCACAAGTGAATAATTATATAACATCTTTGTTAATAAATAATCACTGTGTGGAACTGTCAAACTTATGATACTCATAGCAAGTAAAATTATTCCATTGATTATTTGCGAACTGAATATGGAATGACGCAATTGAAAAACATATAAAAGAACAACTTATCATGCCAAAGAAATATTAATTTCCACCCGGGCCACCCTGCGCAAAATGGTTAGCACATTCCAGTGTTAATAAATACATAATCATATATTTAAAATAAATTATAAAATAAAAATAAAAAAGGTAATAATAATGATTATTTTCAGATTAAATGGATATAAGATCGATGAAATCCCATGATAATCCTAGTCAGCAGTAGTATGCTAGTCACACACAAAAGGTCCCCTTGTCTTTCATCGCAATAAGTCATCTTATGCATCAGACAGAAAGCATGATAGATTATTCATCAAACCTATGACTTATAACAAAATACACGAGATAGCAATCAGCCTACTTAAAATTGGAAGCACCGGAAATCAAGATTGACACAACCGGAATTTTTTTTTTTTAATGATTGACATATCCTAAATCTTAAATTAAAAAAAGGATTGATAATCTAAATTTTAAATTAAAATGATTGACATCTTAAATGATAGACACATCCTTATTCTTAGATAAAAAATGATTGGCATCCTAAATCTTAATAAAAAAAATAATTGTTACACCTGACATCTTAAATGAAATTGATTGACACATCTGATTTTCTTATATGAAAATGATTGACACATCTGTAATCTTAATTAAAAAAATGAAACAAGGTAATGGTAAATTAACATACAAATAAAATAAAAATGATTCTTACTCCACACATCACCATCCTACAGGTTTCTTTGACTAAAATTTCATCATTCATTCATCGGACCCTATGGCATTCATCGTACACCCCACTTTATCATCAGATTACAATACAATCATCAATCATACATCAATAAGACTTTATGAATTTGAAGAAGACCCCTGTCTCTTATTAATCACCAAGGACAGCGGTTCTCAAACTGTGGGTCACGGGGGTCGAACGACCCATACACAGGCGTCGTCTACGACCATTGTAAAACACAAATTTAAGTAGCAACGAACATAATTTTATTTTTGTGGGTGGGGGTCACCACAACATGAGGAACTGTAAGAAAGGGTGTCGCGGAATTAGGAAGGTTGAGAACCGCTGACCAAGTGCGCCGATGCACCGTAAGACAGCCTCGCACTCTCTACCCACTTTGCCGAATAAATCCGCAAACAGTTTAAATATAGTAAATCTCGTACTCACCGAATGTATCCGCCGTACTTTCTTAGGTTTATCCTCTGACATCGCTTGTTCCACACAACGTACAATCCTTTCAGGGGGGAAAAACAAACAACCCAACCAAAATCAACAAACTGTCCACTCCGTGTCAGACACAATCACTCCCCGATACACCATATCAATGGTCGGGAGAAGATCAGCGACCAGCAGGACAGCAACACACTTTATTCGCACTTGATAAAAAAAAAAAAAAAATATTTGGAAATCGAGCCAGGAGAAGTCAAGGCAGGGGGGTATAAAAAAAAAAAAAAAATATTTGGAAATCTAGCCAGGATAAGTCAAGGCAGGGGGGAGGTGGCAGTGAAGCTAAGAAAAATGAAGAAGTTTTTTTTTTTTAAAAAAAGAGAGAGAGAGGGGGGGGGGTTAAGGTGGTGTCTGGAATCGAGAGAGTAGTTGCCCCTGATCGCCTTCAGTGGCGATTTTTGTGTGCGGAATGATGGCTGGGATTATGTTTTTTTTTTTTTTTTTTTTTTTAAGTAACTTCTAAGAACACTTGCCCTGACATTTGAAGGGCTCGTCAGAATAAACAGGAACGAAATGCAGACGCTGTGGTCATAGAAAGATGCATTGATTTATAGTGGTCGTCCCCGCTCTCAGTTAAATGGCCCTACCTCTCCAGGGGGCCACGTCACTTCTAGCCCCAACCCACTTTTTCTTTCCCACTTGAAAATATTCTCCCTCCAACCAACTCACTTCTCCACCAATCACTCCCACCCCCCCCCCCCCCCCCCACCCCCCCCCTCCCCCCCCCCCCCCCGACCCTACCATCTTCACCCCAAACACTCCTCTCCACCCAACCCCCCTCTCTCCACCCAAGACAACTCTTTCTATCCAAAATACCCCCCCTCCCCGCGGCTCTTCTCGCAAAACAATCCACGTCTCTGCACACAGTCCAATTTTCTCCTCTACCCCAAACCTACCTTTCTCCACCCCAAACCCGACTATTTTCAGCCACCCATTTCACTCGTCCAAACTCATCAACTTCATCTGATTCCATTTCATTCCACGCCATTTTAACCCATCTCACCTCTCCCCCCCCCTCCCAACTCACCTCTCCCCGTCAACCCATGTAACCCCCCCTCCCCCACCTCCGCCAAACCATCTCTGTCCACTCATTCCATTCAAATCAACCTCACCACAAAATTACTCAAATTTCTGACCAGTTGTCTTATTTCAAAATCTCACGTTTACGTCAACTTATTTTTAACAACCAACAATAAAAATTAAAAAAAAAAACAACACCTTTTCTAAAAGCCTGCTGACGTCATTATGTCGCCATAATTATCCAGCTTAGATATACTATATTGTGACATTTAAAGCTTTCAAGCTTATTGAAATATAATCTGATTTTTGTTGTTGTCTATTAAGAAACAAATAAAACATTTTTTTTTTTTTTTTAATTATAAAGGATCATCGGTCAGTGACTGTGTGAATCGATTTTTTTTTTTTAATCAAGGGAGGCCACTCAATAAAGTATTTTAAAAGAGAAAGGAAATCTCGCTTTTAAGAAGAAACTTTTGCACTTGTGTAACTAGCGGTCTCACATCTGGGACCAAAACATGTTGAATGACCTAACAAGAGAAGAAATATCGTATCGCGCAAAAGGGGTTCGTAGTGTGCAGAAAAATGAGAGGATCGATACTCAAGTTTATCGTCTTGTTTATTCTCTACTTGAACTCCCTGTCGGATTCCAAACGTTCGGGTGGGAGGAGACACAGAAGAAAGTAATCGATAAAAAAATAAAGTTTTCTCTGAGAAGCATAACTGTCAAATCGAATGAACATGCGTTAAAATTTAGCCGGTCTGGCGTTTTTAGCAAGAAAACCAGGACATGAAGAATGGTGGCCATATTTTTTTATTTTTTTTTAAAATCAGATTTTCGGCCAAATTTTTTAATGGAGGTGACTTTGGCCACATTTCAACGCAGAGAAGTCCTTGAAGTGGCCAGCGGCATGCCGGCTCCAGTGGTGTGAATGACAGATGATGGAGCAGGTTGAATAAATAGAAGTTTTGGTTTGGGGAAAGTCGGGGTACGAAAAAAATTGGGGTGGAATGGGTGAGATGAAATATAGAACTTATATTAATTGTTAACCTCGTAGGTCAGAGTCGATATTGACACACAGGAAAAGTAATCGAGAGAAAAGACAGGATCGCATCAGATAGATTAGAATGTGTGTTTATGTTATTGCTGTCTCATAAGCTGATGCGTCAGGAGCAATGGACGCGTAGAGGAGTCTAAGATATCAATGTATCTGTTGGTAGGGTTAGCAGGTTAAAATCTTTATGTTGGAATGGTGGATGGTTGTATTAATGCAGATATTGTTATTGTGGGAATAAGGGATTGTTATATTAAATAAATGTTGTAATGCTGGAATATTAAATAGATGTTGGTATTTGGAATGATGGATTGTTATATTAAATAGATATTAGTATGTTGGAATGTAGATGGTTTTTAAGTAGATATTGGTATGTTGGAATGATGGATTGTTATATTAAATAGATATTTGTATGTTGGAATGTAGATGGTTAATAAGTAGATATTGGTATGTTGGAATGAAGAATTGTTATATTAAATAGATATTGGTATGTTGGAATGGTGGATTGTTATATTAAAAATAGATATTGGTGTGCTGGAATGGTAGTTGGTTATATTAAGTATATATTGGTGCCGCCTCAGAAGCTTTTCCAGTGAGTAGTGGAGTAAAGCAAGGTTGCGTGCTGGCTCCTACTTTATTTGCAATCTTTTTCTCAATCCTACTCCACTATCGCCATCGACGACTACGACTTGGATACTGTTGACAGATTCACATATTCAGCACCTCTCAATG
The DNA here is from genome assembly GCA_964033795.1 of Lymnaea stagnalis. Classification (NCBI taxonomy): domain Eukaryota; kingdom Metazoa; phylum Mollusca; class Gastropoda; family Lymnaeidae; genus Lymnaea; species Lymnaea stagnalis. Next base: position 147,328 of record CAXITT010001083.1, on the reverse strand, counting down.
GAGGATGAGATAAGTGGAAGGATAGGGAAGGCCGCAACTGTTATGGCCAGACTGAAGAAAAGAGTCTGGTCAAACGCCAAACTAATAACAAGAACTAAGCTGCAGGTGTACCAGGCCTGCGTACTGAGCACACTCCTGTATGGATGCGAGTCGTGGACCACATACTCTAAACACGAAAGAAGGCTCAATGGCTTCCACCTCAGATGCCTGCGCCACATCCTTGACATTAAATGGCAAGACAAAGTCCCCAACACTGATATCCTTCCCAAACAAACATGTGTAGCGTCCCAGCCATGTTAATCCAAAGACGCCTCCGCTGGCTTGGACACGTCAAGCGAATGCAACCTGGTCGCATACCAAAGGACATACTATACAGCGAGTTGGCGACAGGGAAAAGGTCAGTTGGACATATGCAAAAGAGGCATGAAGTCGGCCAACATTGACATCTCAAACTGGGAGGAGCTGGCAGAGGATCGATCCTCATGGTGGGGCATCGTGAAGGCAGCATCACTACATGCCGAGGAGCAAAACAGGGCGGAAACAGCTGCAAAAAGAGCGAGGAGGAAGGCCGGTAAAAATTGCTCCACCGCATTCGTGTGTGGGAAATGTAACAGAGACTGTCATTCGTGGATTGGTCTCACCAGCCACACCAAGAGCTGCATGCAATAAAGATAATCTATCGTCTCCCGCAGACGGAAAGATGCCATACATACATACATATTGGTATATCGGAGTGATCTATTGTTATATTAAATAGATATTGGTATGTTGGAATGGTGGATTGTTGTATTAAATAGATATGGGTATGTTGGAATGATGAATTGTTATATTAAATAGATATTGGTATGTTGGAATGGTCGATTGTTATATTAAGTAGATATGGGCAATGTTCCCTTTAAGCTGTCAGCTGCGCAGCCACGCAGCAATCTCACAGACGCCGCGCAGCAGTTTTGAGTACCGCGCAGCTCATTTCCACTTAAGTGTGTGTTTGTGTCTGTAGGCTGTACAATTTGTGCACAAAAAAAATTGATGCTGTAAAAATGTGCACACAAATTTATGATTTTGCACACCAACCAACAAACCTTAGAGGGAACATTGGATATGGGTATGTTGGAATGGTATATTCTTTTAAAGAAGATAGTCAGAAAATAATATTCGCAAATTGGTAACTTTAATTTAGGCTTCTAGATATGAATAAATTGTTTCCTTACAAGATACTAATCTGCCCTTTTTGTTCCTGCTTAACAAAACACATGCAAAAATCCCCATTATTTTAACTTCAATTTTCTTCAATCCTTTTCTATTATAAAACCTTGCTTCAGCTGAGATGCTTGGTTTTGTGACTGACATATGCCTGACGTGTGTCCGACGTACGGCTGACTTAGGACCATACTGAATGACAAACTCGACTTTCTCCCTGGACATGAAGGGAGCTGCCATTAACCGTTAACTTCGGCACGTCCAATGGTCGTAGGTCGTGCCTTTTGTGTCGTCTGCTTCCGGTACTTGACCCCTTTCCAAAAACGAAATAGCCACTTTTCAGTTGTCATTGTTCTTCTCCTCAGGGGTTCTCAATCGAAGTGTTTCTCGAGCATATTTTTTTTTTTAAATTGTGTGTTAAATGAGTCCAAAGGGTCACATTCAACAAGGATTTATGACTTCTCATCCGCAATGGTTCTCAAAGGTTCTGTCAAATAGACCCTCATCTGTTGTATTTTCTGCACGCCCCATTACCTCTATTGTATTCAAGGCACATCGCATAACCACTTTTGTATCTACGGGACACCCCCATTATCTCTGATGTATTTACGGGACGTTCCAATACCACTGTTGTAAATACAGAATGCCCATCATGCTTCATTATGTCTCATGTTATTACCAATTACCTTTACTAAAAATTATAAATAAAATTCTTTGTACATTTGAGAGCCCTGTGAAAATGAGTCCAGGGCCGAATGGCCCAGATGACTCCTGTCTGTGTGTGCGTCTGTGTGTGTGTGTGTGTTTAAATGTGTGTGAGCTAGGTGATAAGATGAACGACTCCTCCCCCCCCCCCTTCCCGTTAACATGAAATCTCTTTTATTTACGAGATGTGGCCAGATGGTGTGTGGCGGAAGTTCTAGATTCTCACAATTGTGTATGTGTTTGTATGTCAGTGGGTATATGTGTGGGAGGTGCGGGGATGTGTGTGTGTCAAAAAAAAGGGGAGGAGGGAGGCGCATACGTCTGCCTGCAAGTTATTACTGCTGATCTTTTTTTTCTTTAAAAAAAAATCATAAAAATTTGGGCTTTATTTGATTGACTGTACATCCATCCAGCTAATGATGATGGGGATTGCTTTGGGGGTGGGGGTCGAGGGTCATACTGATGATGGCAGGGCAGTTTATTTGACACTGATTTTTTAGAAATTATGGAGAGTTGATAAAATATCAAATTAAAGGTGTTGTGTTTAAACGCTTTTAGCGATGTGTTTGATTAGTGAGATGCTAGTAGTATTTGTGTCAGATGTTAGTGAGATGTCAGTAAGATGTTTAGAGAGATGTCAGTAAGATGTTTAGTGAGATGTCAGTAAGATGTTTAGTGAGATGTCAGTAAAATGTTAGTGAGATGTCAGTAAGATGTTAGTGAGATGTCAGTAAGATGTTAGTGAGATGTTAGTAAGATGATAGTGAGATGTCCGTAAGATGTTTAGTGAGATGTAAGTAAGATGTTAGTGAGATGTCAGTAAGATGTTTAGTGAGATGTCAGTAAGATGTTTAGTGAGATGTCAGTAAAATGTTAGTGAGATGTCAGTAAGATGTTAGTGAGATGTCAGTAAGATGTTAGTGAGATGTTAGTAAGATGTTAGTGAGATGTAAGTAAGATGTTTAGTGAGATGTAAGTAAGATGTTAGTGAGATGTCAGTAAGATGTTTATTGAGATGTCAGTAAGATGTTAGTGAGATGTCAGTAAGATGTTTAGTGAGATGTCAGTTAGATATTAGTGAGATATCAGTAATATGTTAGTGAGATGTCAGTAAGATGTTAGTGAGATGCCAGTAAGATTTTAGTGAGATGTCAGTAAGATGTTTAGTGAAATGTCAGTAAAATGTTAGTGAGATATCAGTAAGATGTTAGTAAGATGTCAGGAAGATGTTAGTGAGATGTCAGGAAGATTTTAGTGAGATGTCAGTAAGATGTTAGTGAGATGTCAGTAAGATGTTAATGAGATCTAAGTAAGATGTTAATGAGATGTCAGTAAGATGTTTAGTGAGATGTCTTTAAGAGGTTTAGTGAGATGTCAGTAAGATGTTAGTGAGATGTCAGTAATCAGTAAGATGTTAGTGAGATGTCAGTAAGATGTTAGTGAGATGTCAGTAAGATGTTTAGTTAGATGTCAGTAAGATGTTTGGTGAGATGTCAGTGAGATGTCAGTAAGATGTTATTGTGATGTTAGTGAGATGTCAGTAAGATGTTTAGTGAGATGTCAGTAAGATGTTAGTGAGATGTCAGTAAGATGTTATTGTGATGTTAGTGAGATGTCAGTAAGATGTAAGTGAGATGTCAGTAAGATGTTTAGTGAGACGTCAGGAAGATGTTAGTGAGATGTCAGTAAGATTTTAGTGAGCTGTCAGTAAGATGTTAGTGAGATGTCAGTAAGATGTTAGTGAGATGTCAGTAAGATGTTTAGTGAGATGTCAATAAGATGTTAGTAAGATGTCAGTAAGATGTTAGTGAGATGTCATTAAGATGTTTATTGAGATGTCAGTAAGATGTTAGTAATATGTCAGTAAGATGTTAGTGAGATGTCAGTAAGATGTTAGCGAGATGTCAGTAAGATGTTTAGTGACATGTCAGTAAGATGTAAGTGAGATTTCAGTAAGATGTTAGTGTGATATTAGTGAGATGTCAGTAAGATGTTAGTGAGATGTCAGTAAGATGTTAATGAGATCTAAGTAAGATGTTAATGAGATGTCAGTAAGATGTTTACTGAGATGTCTTTAAGAGGTTTAGTGAGATGTCAGTAAGATGTTAGTGAGATGTCAGTAAGATGTTAGTGAGATGTCAGTAAGATGTTATTGAGATGTCAGTTAGATATTAGTGAGATGTCAGTAAGATGTTAGTGAGATGTCAGTAAGATGTTAGTGAGATGTCAGTTAGATATTAGTGAGATGTCAGTAAGATGTTAGTGAGATGTCAGTAAGATGTTAGTGAGATGTTAGTTAGATATTAGTGAGATGTCAGTAAGATGTTAGTGAGATGTCAGTAAGATGTTAGTTAGAAGTCAGTAAGATATTTAGTGAGATGTCAGTAAGATGTTTAGTGAGATGTCAGTAAGATTTTAAGTAAGATGTCAGTAAAATGTTAGTGAGATGTCAGTAAGATTTTAAGTGAGATGTCAGTAAAATGTTAGTGAGATGTCAGTAAGATGTTAGTGAGATGTCAGTAAGATGTTAGTGAGATGTCAGTAAGATGTTAGTAAGATCTTATTAAGATGTCAGTAAAATTTTAGAACGATGATTTGTGAGATTTGAATAAGATACTAGTAAGATCTTTATAAGGAAAATGTTCTTATTATTAAGAAATCCATAGGTTAGTATATGACAGTACTATCACCAAGTCTATCATAGGGCCAGTCAACAAATCTATTATAGCGCCCGTCACCAAGTCAATCAACATTGGGCCTGTCACAAAGTCTATCATCACAAGGCATGTAACCAAGTCTATCATAGGAACTGTCACAAATTCTATCATTGGGCCTATCACAATGTCTATCAAAGGGCCTGCAACCAAGTCTATCATAGGGCCTGTCACCATGTCAATCATAAGGCCTGTCACCATGTCTATCATAGGGCCTGTAACCAAGTCAATCATATGGCCTGTAACCATTTCTATCATAGGTCCTGTCACCAAGTCTATCATAGGGCCTGTCACCAAGTCTATCATAGGGCCTGTCATTTTGTTCATCACAGGGCCCATCACCATGTCTATCATAGGGCCTGTAACCATATCTATCATTGGGCCTGTAACCAAGTCTATCAAACGGTCTGTCACCAGATCCATCATAGGGCTTGTAACTAAGTCTATGACAGGGCCTGTTACCTAGTTTATCATAGAACCAGTCACCATGTCTATCATAGGGCCTGTCACCGAGTGTATTTTAGGGCCTGTAACCATGTCAATCATTGGGCCTTTAACCAAGTCTATCATAGGGCCTGTCACCAGATCTATCATAGGGCCTGTAACTAAATCTACCAAAGGGCCTGTAACCTAGTCTATCATAGAACCTGTCACCAAGTCTATCATTAGGGCATGTTACCAAGTCTATCAAAGGTGCTGTAACCAAGTCTATCAAAGGGGCTGTAACCAAGTCCATCATAGGGCCTGACACCAAGTCTATCATAGGGGCCTGTCTGCAATTCTATCATAGGGCCTGTCACCAAGTCTAAAAATGGGGCTATAACCAAGTCTACCACAGGGCCTGTAACCTAGACTATCATAGAACCTGTCACCAGGTCTATCATAGGGCCTGTAACCATTTATATCATTGGGCCTGTCACCAAGTCTATCATAGGGCCTGTCACCAATTCTATCAAAGGGCCTGTCACCATGTCTATCATTGGGCTTGACACCAAGTCTATCATAGGGCTTGTCACCATGCCTATCATAGGGCCAGTCACAAAGTCTATCAAAGGGACTGTAACCAAGTCTATCATAGGGCCTGTCACGATATCGATCATAGGGCCTGTCACCATGTCTAACATAGGGCCTGTCACCATGTCTATCATAGGGCCTGTCACCATGTCTACTATAGAGCCTGTGACCATGTCTATCATAAGGCCTGTGACCATGTCTATCATAAGGCCTGTGACCATGTCTATCATCAGGCCTGTGACCATGTCTATCATCGTGTCTGTCACCAAGTCTATCATCGGGCCTGACACAATCACTATCATAGGGCCTGTAGCTATGTCTATCATAGGGCCTGTCACCCATTGCAGTGTTTCCCAAACGGTGGTCCGTGGACCGGCACGGGTCCGCAAGCCTTACGTTAACGGTCCAGAGAGCATGAATAGTGATGTTTAAATAGAAAGAAAATTTAATCAATTGTGCAGTTTCGAAACTTGTCCACCGGTACGTGAAACTTAAAAGTTTGAGAAACGCTTACCTATTGTATCACAAGGCTGGCACCAATTCTATTATAGGGCATGTAACTAAGTCTATTATAGGGCCTGACATTTTATCACAGGGGCTGTCACCAAGTCTATCATATGGCCTGTAACCAAGTCTAGCCGTTTGTCTGCTCTTCATCTATGTGTCGTTTCATTAATAAGTATTTCCTTAATTTTATCATAGGGCCTGTCATTATGTCTATCACAGGGCCTGACACCAAGTCTATCATAGGGCCTGTAACCAAGTTTATCATGGGCCTGTCACGAAGTCTAAATTCCTACTTCAAACATTTATTTTTTTTAAAATAGGCAATTCAAAGTTTATACAAACGTGTTTTGAATTATTTATACGGCCCTGCTGTGACATAAATCTATACGGCCCTGTTTGGACATAAATCTATACGGTCCTGATTGGACATAAATCTAAAGGGTTCTACTTGGACATAAATCTATACGGCCCTGCTTGGACATAAATCTATATGGCCCTGCTTGGACATAAATCAATACGGCCCAGCTTGGAGATAAATCTATACGGCCCTGCATGGACATAAATCTATACGGCCCTGCTTGTACATAAATCTATACGGCCCTGCTTGGACATAAAGCTATAGGGTCCTGCTTGGACCTTTTCTTTTGTTAATTGTCATAATATATGTATTATTTCTTCTTCTTATATTTGAGGGGCCCACGATCAATTTGTTGATCATTCTAGCTCCTGGATTGAATTCAGAGTTTGCCTTCTCTTAGATGGGTTGCCGTCCAAGGCTAGCGAGTCCCATCCACCCGGATGCTTGGCATTTGGTGGGGATTGAACTCCAGACCACCAGCTATTTGGGTTTGAGACTGTTTGGACCGCTCGGCCGCCCAGAACAAAGCGCAAGAAACCAGATTCGAACAAGGACCCCCTCCTTCTGTCTTCAATGACGTCACGTGCAACCACGTGGCTTCGCGTCACGCGTCGGACGGCGCGTCCATTCAGCGATGTGTTCCAACACCGAAAAGTCTCCGGTCACGTCTTTCTGGGATAGACATGTCCTGACAGAGACTTTAATAAAAATGGGTCATGTCTTGTTGACGAGGAAATGTAGATTCGGGAAGGGTCCTCGAACGTGATTGGGTCCTTTGTCTTTGTTGCAGGTTATTTTTAGCGTGTTTTTTTTTCCTTTAAATATCGTATGACGATATGTCACAGGAATCTAAGGCTGCATAATTAATTGCATGCATGATTGAATCGTGGCGTGAACCCATGAATGATCCGTGTTTTTTTAAATATCATTTCCTTATTCGCCGGTTCCATTAATTGAAAACGGATTTATCTATAACGAGTGTACTTTGACAGAACAGAGAGGGCGCAAATTCAATGGACAAAGGGGACAAATTCAAAGGACAAAGGGGACGAATTCAAAGGACAAAGGGGACAAATTCAAAGGACAAAGGGTACATTTATCGTGCACGTTGTCCCCAGGACAGTCTGAAACTAAATTATGACTAGGGAGATTTTATTTCTGGATTCTTTGCTAAGAACGGATTGGGGTGAGGGGGGGGGGGGGGGGGGGGGGCGGGGTGGGGGGAGGGGGGGTCTTTCCATCACAGTGGGCGGTCCGCACGTCATTAAGATGCTACACTTCGTGACATGGGAGACATGTGACTGATACATTTTATGACTTGTAACATTCTGTTTGATTTATTACATATGAAAAATTTATAAATGCATATATTCTTAGACATCACGTCATGAGTCAAGAAAATGTCTCCTAATAGACTAGTGTTAGTTACCAAACCTCAACTTTTTAATTTAAACAAAATATTTGCCCCATTCCAAACCCTGGCATCTTAAAATGTTTAATGTCCCCCACACTCTCAGAGGAAGAACTTAGAAAAATGAGGTGTCCATGCTGCAAGCAAGAAGATTGAGTTTTTAAATTCTAATCAGCTGATTTAGGCCTCAAAATTCAATGAAACCCACGATGAGTGAAATGAATTTGTAGTGTAATAAAGCACTTACAAAAGCAGAGTTTCACTATAAACAAAAGTGTCCGGTCCAACAATTCCCACCTTACCCCCCCCCCCTTTTCCCTCACTTTTGAAAGTAAAGTATTTTATCTTTCTTAAACAAAAAAATGCCCCCCCCCCCCACACACACACCCTCCGCCGATAATTTTCAAAATGACCCCATGTTGGGGAAGCATGCCTGACATCAGGATACTCCACAAAATTCGACCATTTCAACGTGAATCTATAGGTCGCCAATTTGGGTTGCAGATGACATATTACGATGGTCATCACTTTAATATGATGGTGACCGTCACTCTGACGTGCTTCTCTCATTTGAAAAGCCACAAGACAACATCGAGACGTCAGCTCAAGGTATTATGCAAGACGTTCCGACGATTAAGCAATGTTAGCAATTCGGGGTGTACAATCACCCACTTATGGTACACAAAAATAGGAACTGCCAAGGGGCCGTCTATTCATTACGTCAACAAAATGGAGGGAGGGGGGGGGGCTGGGTTGGAAATGTTTGACAGTTGTTGACAAGGGAGAGGGGTGGGGGGGATGGGTTAAAGATTAGTTGACGTCAACAATCATGTTTTAATCTTAAAAATTGACTGGTTCTTAGATTATTTTTAAAAAAAATTAATGAGTGTAAGAAAAGTCATAAATGTTTAGGCTTTTAACAGTATAAGATTTATTTAATGTGTGTCTGTCTGTGCCCTGCAGATGGCTGGTCAGAATGTAAGCACACTTTGTTAATGCAAGAGAAGTCAAAAGTTGGCATCTCTTCACCTGTCATTTTTCTCTTAATCCGCTCCCTAGAATGATTAACACATCATTGAACACGGCGTTCAATTTAAAAAAAAACAACAACAAAAAAAAAAAACAACTCATCGGTGTTCAATAACAACTATAGGAACTCAAAAAGACAGACAGAGCTTATTGCAGCTATTGCTCACACTTACAAGGCTTCTATTTTAGGTGCTGAATGGTTAGATAAGGACGATGTTGACATTTGACATGTCTGGTATATCAGTTCCGCAAGATGAAAATGATAAATCAGCTACTATAGGCAATGCCTATCAGGGGTGTCATTTCAGGGTTTTTTCAGGGGAAAAGGGGGGGGGGGCAAAACCAAAACCTGTTTGGCTTATTAAGTTGTTTATTACTGGATGCGGCGCAGTACAAAACAGTTTAAATAAAACCTGCAAAATCATGAGATGGAGGGGTGGGGGTGCAATTGCCCCACCGGCCCTACCCAAATGATGTACCTGATGCCCATTGTTACTATAGAGCAAGACCTGGCTACTCCGTGGGAAGATAACAGCAGCTAGAAACTATACTGTAATTGTCAGCTATACTGACAAGAATCATATTTATACTTCCACAAACAATGATAGTTATTCCTTAACAACCTTGTAATTGATTCAGCATTATAACATTTAAGTGTAAAAACTTTTTCACTTGTTGATTAACAAGCTAAACATGTAATAAAATGTTTTCCATACAATTTTATGTGTCATTAAAAATTAAATAGATTAGCACAAAGTAAAATGTATTTATAAATGTATTTATATTATATTTCATATTTTTGTTTCGGGGGGGGGGGGGTTATAAAATGTTGACATAATTAAATAGAAGGGTCATCGAAAATTTGACAAATTGTTGACGTAATTAATGGATGACCCCCTAACGGCGAAAAATGACCTAGTTATGGTACAAAAGGTATCATAATTACAACTATAAAATTTAAATAGATTAGCAAAAAGTAAAATGTATTTATAAATGTATTTATATTATATTTCATATTTTTGTTTCGGGGGGGGGGGTTATAAAATGTTGACATAATTAAATAGAAGGGTCATCGAAAATTTGACAAATTGTTGACGTAATTAATGGATGACCCCCTAACGGCTAAAAATGACCTAGTTATGGTACAAAAGGTATCATAATTACTACTATAAAAATAGACTAATGGTCAGTGGCGTAGGAAGCAAGGCGGGGGGAGGGAGGGCCGCTCCGCACATGTCTATAAATTTAGGGGCGGCATTTTCGGACAACTGCAGAGGATTTTTGTGTGTAGGATTTGGGGGAGGGTGTGTTTACTTACTTGGGGGATGCTTACTTGGCACTTCTCTTTTGCTGTCCTCTCGGATGTTACATTGCAGCAAAGTGTTATTTTTATTTAACTCTGTTTTTAACTGTTGTTTTTTCGCTGACGGTGGCTTCTTGCCGGTACCCTCGTTGTTTTGTTGCGCCCCTTTTCTTTAGATTTGACCATTCATTCATTTCGCTCATTTTCTGTTTTTTGTTGTTTTTTTTTACTTACCCCGATTGCAGTCTCTCCCCCTTGCCACCATTTTACTTGGCCCACCACGGGTGACACCTACCCCTAGCTAAACCACTGCTTATGGTAACCGAGGACACATAATATTGACATACACTTAGATACTAACGTAATGCATTAGTCAATGGCTTATGGTATGAAAAAAAATTACTTTACTGAAACGGAATTAAAGTGTTAACGGCAACAATGTGGGATAAACGAAGATTCTGCGTTGTACAAACCAACACACACACACATCCTTAGGTTTCTCAACTGTCATCTAAGCGTTGGATACATTGGGGAAAAGCGGCAGGTTAATCAACTCATTGCATCTACCATGAAAAAAAAAAATATTTTACGTGCGTGCCTCTATTTTAATCTTTTCCCGGAGTGTCCCCCGGGGGAATTATTTTAATTTCATCGAATTCAAATACTGAACTGGTTATCTCTCGGTACAACTTTTATTGCAGTATTCGCTTATGATTTGAATCTTTTTTTTTTTTTAATTTGAATAAATACATGAGAAATTCAAACAAGGAAGGTTGCAAGGTTGATGTTTGGCATGTAAGGACACACGCGATGGTTTGGCATATAAGGACACACGATGTTTTGGAATGTCAGGACACACACAATGTTTTGGAATGTCAGGACATACACACGATGTTTGGACATGTCAGTACACACACGATGTTTTGGCATGTCAGGACACACACTTGATGTTTTGGCATACCAGGAAACACGTGGTATTTTAGCATGTCAGGACACACGATATTTTGGCATTATACGACACACACGATATCAGGGCATGTTTGGACACACACGATATTTTGGCATGTTAGGACACACACGATGTTTTGGCATGTTAGGACACACGACATTTTGGCATGTTAGGACACAAACGATGTTTTGGCATGTCAGGACACACACGATGTTTTGGCATGTCAGGACACACACGATGTTTTGGCATGTCAGGACACACACGATGTTTTGGCATGTCAGGACACACACGATGTTTTGGCATGTCAGGACACACGATATTTTGGCATGTTAGGACACACATGATGTTTTGGCATGTTAGGACACACACGATGTTTTGACATGTTAGGACACACACGATGTTTTGGCATGTTAGGACACACACGATGTTTTGGAATGTCAGGACACACACGATATCAGGGCATGTTAGGACACACGATATTAGGGCATGTTTGGACACACACGATGTTTTGTCAGTGTCAGGGCACACACGATATTTCGGCATGTTAGGATATACTCGATGTTTTGAAATATTGGGATACAAACCATGTTTTTGCATGTTAGGACACACATGAAGTTTTGGCATATTTGGACACACGATGTTTTTGCATGTTAGGAAACACACGACATTTTGACATGTTAGGACACACATAATTATTTGGGTTGTTAGGATACACATGATGTTTTAGAGTACAGTCGGCGTTTCGGAAAACACTCAACGTCTATGAAACTTACTTGATGTATCGGGGACACACTCGATGACTAAGGGACACACTCGATGTCTAAAGGGCACACTCTATGTCTTAAGACACACTCGATGTCTAATGGAGACACTCGATATCTTTAGGACACACTCGATGTCTTAGGGACACACTTGATGTCTAAGGGACACACTCGATGTCTAAAGGACACACTCGATGTCTAAGGGACACCCTCGATGTCTAAGGGACACACTCTATGTCCATGGGACACACTGGATGTCTTAGGGACACACTCGATGTAAAAGGGTTAAACTCGATGTCTAAGAGACTCACTCGATGTCTTAGGGATACACTCGATGTCTTGGGGAAAACACTTGACATCTGTGGAAACACATAACTGTGGAAACACTTGACATCTGTGGAAACACATAACAACTTAAGAAACACTTGACATCTGTGGAAACAATCGACGTCCTATGGTGAAGTGGGCAAAGGCCGGGGGGGGGGTGTTGGGGTGGGCACAGTCAGTATTTCTGAGACTAATTCGGCATCCAGGAGAAACGTAAGGCATATTTGTAAAACATTTCGGAACCTTTGGGACAAAATCAGTGTCTTGTGACTGGAAATCCATCTTGGGGACAAAGTCACCGTGTCGTAGACTTTTGGAGTTTCACAACGTTTTTAAAAAACTAGGCTGAGCCGAAGTCGTAAACAGAAGTGACTTCTTGAATATTACCATATTATAGAGTTTGTGTGTCTGCTTTAGTTTCTATTTGTTGAAAATCGCGATTCAATCTATGAACATCTACCCTTCACTCCGCCCCCCCCAACCCTTTTTTTTGTTTTTGCAGGTGCATCCCAGGTCAGAAGTTATCCCAGGTCAGAAGTTATCCCAGGTCAGAAGTTATCCCTGGCCTCTTCTCGCCGTAATGAAAACGTAGTGACATAAGTATGAAGAGTACCGAAAAAAAAACAAAAAAAAACAAGAAAGAAAAAAAAATTCTGCGCAATCATAGAGTCGGCCTTGACATTTCTTGACCCAATATGTCGGTCAACGAAGATCTGATTGCGAAATGTGAGATGCCATCGATTTTCTTGACCGTTATTTTTTTACCCCCCCCCCCCC